>MU223584.1:2354371-2459700 GCA_018584345.1 Thuja plicata
TATGACCCCTTACAGCCCTTTAGGACCCTAAGATGCATGGTAAGGGGTCCTCAGGGGTCCTAGGACAAATTAATGTGTTGTAGCACTCCTTATGACCCCTTAGGACCCATCTCTCTACATATTAGGGGTAGTAGGATTGTTTAGGGCTCTTAGGATACATTAATGTTTCCTAGGACCCCTTAGACCCCTTACAAACCCTAGGGCCCCATACCACACACTAATGAATGGTAAGGGGTCCTAAAGGGTCTTAAGGGGTCCTAATACACATTAATGTGTCCTAGGACCCTTCATAACCCCTTACAAACTTGTAAGACACCTAATATATATGATAAGGGGTCCTAAGAGGTCATAAGGGATCGTAGGACACATTAATGTGTCATAGAACCCCTTATGACCCCTTAGGACCCTTGAGGACTGCTCTCTCTAAATTTTAGGGATTGCAAGGGTTTTTAATGTGTCGTAGGACTTCTTAGACCCCTTAAAACCCCTTAGAAAACCTTACCATACACTAATGAATGGTAATGGGTTCTAAAGGGTCATTAGTGGCCTTAAGGGGTCCTAGAACACATTACTGTGTTGTAGGACCCCTTACAACCCCTTACAATAAGCTAATGAATTTTAAGAGGTCCTGAGGGTTTCTCAGTGGTCTTAAGGGGTCCTAGGACACATTACTATGTTTTAGGACCCTTTCTGACCCCTTAGGACCCCTTATCATACACTAATGTATGAAAAGGGGTCTTAAGGGGTTTTAAGGGGTCTTAAGGGTTCGTATGACACATTAATTTGTCCTAGAACCCCTTATTACCCCTTAGGACCCTTTATCACACCTAAGATGTAGGGAATTGGGTTATAAGGGTTCGTGGGACCCCTAATGATCCCTTAGTAACATTTAGGAATCCTCTCTCTACATCTTAGGTGTCACCTTAAGACGCCTCTCTCTACATCTTAAGGGTCCTAAGGATTTTCAAGGGGTCCTAGGATGTATTTTTGTGTCTTAAGACCCCTTAACATACACTAATGAATGATAAGGGGTCTTAAGGGGTCGTAAGACACAATAATGTACCCTAGGACCCCTTACGACCCCTTACAACCCTTTAGGACCCTAAGATGCATGGTAAGAGGTCCTCAGGGGTCCTAGGACAAATTAATGTGTCGTAGCACTCCTTATGACCCCTTAGGACCCATCTCTCTACATATTAGGGGTAGTAGGATTATTTAGGGGTCTTAGGACACATTAATGTTTCCTAGGACCCCTTAGACCCCTTACAACCCCTAGGGACCCTTACCACACACTAATGAATGGTAAGGAGTCCTAAGGGGTCTAAAGCAGTCCCAATACACATTAATGTGTCTTAGGACCCTTCATAACCCCTTAAAATTTTTTAAGACACCTAAGATGTATGATAAGGGGTCCTAAGAGGTCATAAGACATCCTAGAACCCCTTATGACCCCTTAGGACCCTCGAGGACCCCTCTCTCTAAATTTTAGGGATTTTAAGGGTTTTTAATGTGTCATAGGACTTCTTAGACCCCTTACAAACCCTTAGAAAACCTTACCATACACTAATGAATGGTAAGGGGTTCTAAAGGGTCATTAGTGGCCTTTAGGGGTCCTAGAACACATTACTGTGTTATAGGACCCCTTACAATAAGCTAATTAATTTTAAGAGGTCCCAAGGGTTTCTCAATGGTCTTAAGGGGTCCTAGGATACATTATTGTGTCGTAGGACCCTTTGAGACCCCTTAGGACCCCTTATCATACACTAATCTATGACAAGGGGTCTTAAGGGGTTGTAAGGGGTCTTAAGGAGTCCTATGACACATTAATTTGTCCTTGAACCCCTTAGGACCCTTTATCACACCTAAGATGTAGGGAAATGGATTATAAGGGGTTGTGGGACCCCTAATGACCCCTTAGTACCCTTTAGGAATCCTCTCTACATCTTAGGTATCATAAGGGTTTTTAAGTTGACATAGAACACATCACTGTGTCTTAGGACCTCTTAAGACCCCTTAGGACCCCTTACCATACACTAATGTATGGTAAGATATCGTAAGACGTCTTAAGGTGTTCTAGGATACATTAAGGTGTTCTAGGACACATTAATGTGTCCTAGAGCTCCTTATGACTCCTTAGGACACTTTAAGATCCCTAAGATGTATGATAAGGGGTTTTAAGTTGTCCTAAGGGGTCATAAGGAGTTGTAGGACATATTAATGTTTCCTAGGACCACTTAACACCCCTTACGACCCATGAAGACCCCTCTCTCTACATCTTAGGGGTTGTAAGTGTTGTTAAGGGGTCCTACGACACATTAATGTGCCCTATGACTCCTTATACCCCTTATCACCCCTTAGGACCCCCTACCATATACTAATGAATGGTAAGGGGTCTTAAGGTTTCATAAGGGTCAAAAGGGGTCCTAATACACATTAATGTGTCCTAGGACACCTTCTAAACATTTAGGACCCTTGAATACCCCTCTCTCTACATCTTAAGGGTCATAATGGTTGTTAAGGTTTCTTATCACACATTAATGTGTCCTAGGACCCATTAGACCACTTACAACCCCTTAAGAAGGCATGTTTGTGTGTGTGTGTGTTGGCCTGAAAATGTAATCTTTTTCAAAATTTGATGAACTTACATTTTCAGAAACTAGACTCCATTCTACACACTTAAAAAAAAGAAGTTTTGATTTTCAATTAGTTTTCAATGATTTCTTGGGGGAGCACACAAAATTTTTGCATTTTTAGGATGTGTCCACTTTGGAAAATGGCAAAAAATCACACTTTCATAAAAAAATTAGCAGAAAAATCTGGGATAAACTAGGTGGTGTTAGCTAATTTCTCACTAGAGCGATTAACTTTTTTTAAATTTTTTTTTAACATTTTAGGGGGAGCACATCAGATGCTATGTTATGTTTTCTCACAAAAAGTAGGACCACTTTTTGTGCTCCCCCTTTTTGAGGGCCTTAATCTCCACCATTTCTATAAAAAATTAGTAGTTTAGAAATTAGATTCGGAGTAGAACAACTCTTGTTTTCGTCACATTTTAAAATTTTGAGTGTAACTATCCTCAATTTTTTGTTGAAGTTCAGAGTTTGCTGATTTCATAAAAAAAGTGGCATCTTATACCCCTTTTTGGTCCCCCATCTTTGTGCACTTACCCAGATCCTAGAGTTCTAAAATGCACAAGGCATTTTTCCCAGCGAATCACCATTTGTTATGCCCTACATACTGATCACTACGTTTTCCTTGGGCCAAAATGTTGGCCCCCTCTTTGATTTCTTTCCCTTCCCTTATGCTTTTGTTTGTTTTTCTTTGTTCTCCTCTAGGGTCTGGGATCCTGGAGTCTTCCCTCTGCCACCATTGTTTTTGCTCGATCTTTGGGTGTTTGGTTTCCCTAATTCTTCTTTAGAAAAGTATGGAACTTGGATCCTTGGAGCCCAAAACACAAAGCATTTAATCAATGCAAGAGTCGCATGCAACATTTAAATTTTCCCGACCTGTCTATAAAAGGACTTTTTAGAGGTCATTTAAACCACCAAACTATTAAGAATTATTCCCAAGAGTACCTCTACGACTGAGTTTCTAGGCTTGTAGATTTGTTTATTTGTTGCAAAATTTGGTTTCTTAGTGGGTATTTTCGAAGGACCTCTTGGCCAATGAATGCGATTATTGGCTCAGGTAGGATCCTCTCTACATTTTCCATTGGTACTTTTGGGGTTTTTTGTTCTTTTCGGTGGTTTTAGTTCTTAATGTAGGGTTGAATAAAAATGTTTTTCTCTGAAATTGCTTGGCCCTAAACTTAATTCAAGTTCTCCTTTTATGTTCAAGGGTTTCTTTTGTGTCCTATTTGTAGGTGTCGTGTGTTTGGCCTTGCCAATTTTGGTAGTTGTGTCATTAGGGCTTCTGACTTGTGCCAATTTTGTGTCCTAATTCCTTTTTTTGTGAGGTTGTAGGCAAATTATTTTTACGTCTAAAACATTCACCTAGGACTTTTCTAGTTTCATTATTTTGTGCCCTAGTTTGTACTCTGTGTTACCAGAAAGTTGTTTTCACATCCAAAGTGCTAAAATCCACGCTTGTTGAGGGTTTCCCTATCAAAGCTCTGCACGGTTTAGGCCTAACGGTTTGTTGCGTGCCAAGAACCCACCCTAGGAATCCTTGGTTTGACACTCTTTTCACCAACTAGTCATTGGCCCTCACAACCCAGGACTTTGGGTCCTAGATCCCAATCACTTTCACGACCATGATTTTGATTGGACTTAGCCATTTTGTAGGTTTCTATAATAAAAATCATTCATCTGCATGAATGCAGAGTTTTGACTAACTCCCCTAACATTCTTTGAGGTGAAGACTTTAATTCATGAAGGAACCTCTAGTCTTCGGGTCTCAGGTTCCCTTGTGTATGTTCCCCATCTTAAAATAAATGCCCCCCATAATAGTTAATGGTTAAATGGTCATTGGGTCCTCGTCAAGCTAATTTCATTGTTGAAATTAATAATTTGGGTCTCCAAGCTCCGGTAATCCATCATACTTCATATTTAATTTTCAAAGGTACACTCACATGGATCCCTAGAACTCGAACACGGGACTCTACTTATGCTTTCTCATAATGTTTCTTCTATCATGCACATACTGATGACAATGTCTCATTTTATAGGAAAAATACTCGTCGATACAAGAAGTAGAGCCTGAGGTGGTCCTCCCTAGACTATTAGGAAGAAAAATCAAAGTAGAAAGGGAGTTGGAGAAGAAACCCCTTACCATAAAACAAAAGGTGGACGTCGTTGTTTAGGTTTTGAAGGTAGAGAGCGCAATGAAGCACATAAAATACACTAACCTTAGCGACTGTGGCCTAGAAATGATCAAAACAACAATTGAATCCCAAAGAGATTCCAGAGATGAAACATGCCCCCACCTCTTCAAGTTAATATGTACCCTAGCGAGCCACTACTCGGAGGTCACACACTCATACTCCCTGCCAGAAGGTAACTTGATTGTCACTTTTGATCTGGACTCCATCTGCCTCATCCTCTGCATTCCTTACAAGAAAAGTGTGGTAATAGTGGAAAAAGCATTCGTCGTGAATGAGTAGTTGTAACTAGGGAATGAAAACAAGATATATTTGAACTACCACTCGCTCACTACATCGCGCAAGGTTGTGCTGAAGATGTCTATGACTACCTTCATCTTGCCCATCCAGGGCATAATTATAATATTATGTTGTGTCTTTGGTGAGCCGAGCGTGAAGGAATATGTGTCCTGGATGTATTATTTCATCTTCAACATTGTTGTTGGCATGACCTACTTTGATTGGGCCTAGATCATCTCAGATAACCTAGACTGGCAATTTTGGGAAGTTGAAGACACAAAGAGATTTTTCATGTTATCATATGTGGTCTTGTTTCAAGAATATTGAGGGAGTCTAGAAAGTCGGATGCTAAGGCGACCAGCTGGAAGATTCACTTCCATGGGTTCGCTACATACAGTTGCAGCTAGAGAAGCTCGCTAGATCATTTTGCAGACTTAATGACACCTTTGTATATAATAAAATAATAAGACTTAATGAGGACATAGGGTATCTGTTGTCCAAGGTGGCAATATCCCTTATAAAGCCATGGGAATGCAAGTTTTTGCAATTCTAGAAGCACACCTACATCCGAGTGTCTGACTTCATTAGAAAACCTTTCCTTCTCATATTAATTTTTGTGATGCATTATGTCAAAATTTGTTTTAATGATTATAAAGTATTCAATTATTAGATGATGTTTGAAAATTATCTTCACTTTTCCTTCAACGTGTACTGATTGTTTGACCATATTATGGTCAATTTTTACCAGTGCATTCATGGTTAAGGAAATGAAAACTATTCTACAAATTATTTGATAATGTGTTTGCAAAATTTTAAAGAATTGTATTTCTGACTATATCCAATTTTGAAATGACTATTAAATAATACATTATTAATTGTTGTGATACATTATGTCAAAATTTATTTCTACGACTATTAAGTATTAAATTACTAGATGATGTTCGCAAATTATCTTCACTTTCTCTTCAATGTGTACTAATTGTTTGACCATATTTTGCTGAATTTTTTAATTTATTATTTAATTAAATGATTTACTATATGAATTCAAAATTTGCTTGAATGACTATTAATTTGTTTTTTGTTTCATGCATAGTTTTAATTACTTAATGTAATTATTCTCTAATTTTATTTTGTTTTACTTTCATAATTTTATAAATATTGATCTTAATATTTTTTCTTGTTCAACAAATAATTTAAAATATGGATTTTTAGAGAATGAATAAAAAATCATTGTTGCAAGCCCAGATGACTAGATGTTAACTCAAATGCTTTTTTCCGAAACCCATATTGACAAATGTGAAAGATCTATTTTAAAGTGTTGCAACAAAATCCTTGAAGATCTAGAAAACATAGTCAAACTAATGATTATATTGAAGAGCTCGACATATTGAGAATAGAAAATGTTGCCAAAAAGGTTAAAGCGACATATACAAAATTAGCTACATTTCCAGGTTTTACGAAAGAAGTATATTGTGATCATTGTGAAAATGAAGGGTGTAATATCATTCTCTTTAGCGACAAATTTGTAATGTATTTACATCATTACAATGAAGTATTATTTATATAATTTTTAGATTGTTGTTTTTAAAACTTATTATATCTCTTCTATGTACCGTTTATAAACTTTTATATTTTGATGTTGTTTGGGTGACTTCATCTCCAAGCCCTTTTTATGGTTTTTGATCAAAATTGTAAAGGGTTGGGGCCCTTCCCCACTTAATTGAATAAAAAACATATATTTTGCTCATATTAATTATCATATATGCGGTGACCTAGATGTGGCATTAATTATATTTTTAAAGGAATGTGTTGCATTAAAAATATTTTTGAAGTGGATTTGTGGTAAACATATATGAAATATCTTATATGTGGCAAACATATATAAAATATCATATACGTGGTAAACATATATGAAATATCATATGTGTGTATTTTAGAAGTGGATGTCCCACAACTGTGTGTGTGTGTGGGCGCGCGCGCTAATTATATATTAATGTTATTTGGAAAATGATTACAAACTTTGACATAATTTATCCAACATTACAGTCAAATACCAACCAATTTGAAAATTATTTGTAATAATGTTAATACCGATCAAACATCTATACTGTTTGCTTTTTATCTTCTCTCATTATCAAAATTTTCATAATCCAAACTCTATAATTTATCATTATCCTAACTGTAAATTAGACCCTTTTCCCAACTATAACATTTATCATAATCCAAACTACGACCCTTAGTCTAATTAAAATTATAATCTAACCTTAAGGATAATACTTACACTAACACTAACCCAAACAAAAACTCTATTCTTAAGCCTAAATTTAATTATAATAATAATCTAAACTCTATCCTTTATTATAATAATTATGGCCTAATCCCTATCTCTAACCATAATTCTGACCCTAACCCTTAAAGTAACCTTAACAATTTAAATTTATTCCTAACCCTTTCTCAAAGGCTAACCATTGTGTTAACTATAATTACCCTTGTAAACCTAACCTTAATCATAAATCATAAGCGTAACCATAATCCTAAGCATACCCCTAACCCTAACCCTAACCCTAACCCTAACCCTAACCCTAACCATGATACTAATCCTAACTTTAAACCCTAACCCTAACCCTAACCCTAACCATGATACTAACCATAACCATAACCCTAATCCTTACCCCTACCTGTAACCCTAACCATCATACTAATCATATCTCTAAACCCTACACCCTAACCCTAACAATCTCTTGAACCTAACACTAACGCTCACTCTAATGTAGATCATAACCCTAAACATTGTACTAATCTTAGCTCAAACCCTAGACTTAACCCTAACCCTAACCTTAATCATAATCCTAACCTTAACCTTAATCCTAATCCTAACCCTAATCCTGACCATGATACTAATCCTAACTCTAAGCCATATACACTAATATTAATATATTATTATAAAAATATTATATATTTAATAATTATAAATTTGTATTCTATATAGAAAATAATCTGAGTATAATAATATATTAACATTAAAATAGTATACCAAGAGATTATTATATTTAATTATTTAAAAATAATAATAATATTTTTCATTCATTTGTCTCAGTATAATAAGGAGAAGGATATCTCTTGACGTATATTTTTACTATTATATTATAATGCCTTATTTAAATTATTAAACAACTAATTTTTATAATAAATATTATTTTCATAAATTCGTACTCTTAGGCCGGTTTGTTTGTTGAAATTGACCTGGAATTGGAAAACAAGAATTGATATCCCTTCTCAAAAATGAATTCTCAATTCCAATTTCATACTTGAGATGCGTTTTCTAGCAAACAGAAAAAATTAACATTTTTTCTTGTGTGCTCTCTATCAGGTTTGCACGTGGTTCAATAACAATAAAATCAGATGACATGATATTGTAGATCTCTCTGATAGTTATCTAACAATGTAAATTACTTTGAATTCCCATTATGTTCAGCTTTTCATTTTTAATTTCTTTTCTAAGTATGTTCGATTTTTGTCGAAAACCAACGTGTATTCATTTGGGCTTAGATTTTGGCTCGTTCATCGAATTTTGAAAAAAATTACATTTTCAGAAACTAGACTCCATTCTACACACTTTAAAAAAAGAAGTTTTGATTTCCAATTAGTTTTCAATGATTTCTAGGGAGAGCACACACAAATTTTGCGTTTTCAGGATGTGTCCACTTTGGAAAATGGAGAAAAATCACACTTTCATAAAAAAATTAGCAGAAAAATCTGGGATAAACTAGGTGGTGTTAGCTAATTTCTCACCGGAGTGATTAAATTTTATTTTTAAAAAAGTTAACATTTTAGGGGGAGCACACCAGACGCTATGTTATGTTTTTTCACAAAAAGCAGGACCACTTTTTGTGCTCCCCCTTTTTGAGGGCCTTAATCTCCACCATTTCTATAAAAAATAGTAGTTTAGAAACTAGATTTGGAGTAGAACAACTCTTGTTTTCGTCACATTTAAAAATTTTGAGTGTAACTATCCTCAATTTTTTGTTGAAGTTCAGAGTTTGCTGATTTCAGAAAAAAAGTGGCATCTTATACCCCTTTTTGGTCCCCCATCTTTGTGCACTTACCCAGATCCTAGAGTTCTAAAATGCACAAGGCATTTTTCCCAGCGAATCACCATTTGTTATGCCCTACATACTGATCACTACGTTTTCCTTGGGCCAAAATGTTGGCCCCCTCTTTGATTTCTTTCCCTTCCCTTATGCTTTTGTTTGTTTTTCTTTGTTCTCCTCTAGGGTCTGGGATCCTGGAGTCTTCCCTCTGCCACCATTGTTTTTGCTCGATCTTTGGGTGTTTGGTTTCCCTAATTCTTCTTTAGAAAAGTATGGAACTTGGATCCTTGGAGCCCAAAACACAAAGCATTTAATCAATGCAAGAGTCGCATGCAACATTTAAATTTTCCCGACCTGTCTATAAAAGGACTTTTTAGAGGTCATTTAAACCACCAAACTATTAAGAATTATTCCCAAGAGTACCTCTACGACTGAGTTTCTAGGCTTGTAGATTTGTTTATTTGTTGCAAAATTTGGTTTCTTAGTGGGTATTTTCGAAGGACCTCTTGGCCAATGAATGCGATTATTGGCTCAGGTAGGATCCTCTCTACATTTTCCATTGGTACTTTTGGGGTTTTTTGTTCTTTTCGGTGGTTTTAGTTCTTAATGTAGGGTTGAATAAAAATGTTTTTCTCTGAAATTGCTTGGCCCTAAACTTAATTCAAGTTCTCCTTTTATGTTCAAGGGTTTCTTTTGTGTCCTATTTGTAGGTGTCGTGTGTTTGGCCTTGCCAATTTTGGTAGTTGTGTCATTAGGGCTTCTGACTTGTGCCAATTTTGTGTCCTAATTCCTTTTTTTGTGAGGTTGTAGGCAAATTATTTTTACGTCTAAAACATTCACCTAGGACTTTTCTAGTTTCATTATTTTGTGCCCTAGTTTGTACTCTGTGTTACCAGAAAGTTGTTTTCACATCCAAAGTGCTAAAATCCACGCTTGTTGAGGGTTTCCCTATCAAAGCTCTGCACGGTTTAGGCCTAACGGTTTGTTGCGTGCCAAGAACCCACCCTAGGAATCCTTGGTTTGACACTCTTTTCACCAACTAGTCATTGGCCCTCACAACCCAGGACTTTGGGTCCTAGATCCCAATCACTTTCACGACCATGATTTTGATTGGACTTAGCCATTTTGTAGGTTTCTATAATAAAAATCATTCATCTGCATGAATGCAGAGTTTTGACTAACTCCCCTAACATTCTTTGAGGTGAAGACTTTAATTCATGAAGGAACCTCTAGTCTTCGGGTCTCAGGTTCCCTTGTGTATGTTCCCCATCTTAAAATAAATGCCCCCCATAATAGTTAATGGTTAAATGGTCATTGGGTCCTCGTCAAGCTAATTTCATTGTTGAAATTAATAATTTGGGTCTCCAAGCTCCGGTAATCCATCATACTTCATATTTAATTTTCAAAGGTACACTCACATGGATCCCTAGAACTCGAACACGGGACTCTACTTATGCTTTCTCATAATGTTTCTTCTATCATGCACATACTGATGACAATGTCTCATTTTATAGGAAAAATACTCGTCGATACAAGAAGTAGAGCCTGAGGTGGTCCTCCCTAGACTATTAGGAAGAAAAATCAAAGTAGAAAGGGAGTTGGAGAAGAAACCCCTTACCATAAAACAAAAGGTGGACGTCGTTGTTTAGGTTTTGAAGGTAGAGAGCGCAATGAAGCACATAAAATACACTAACCTTAGCGACTGTGGCCTAGAAATGATCAAAACAACAATTGAATCCCAAAGAGATTCCAGAGATGAAACATGCCCCCACCTCTTCAAGTTAATATGTACCCTAGCGAGCCACTACTCGGAGGTCACACACTCATACTCCCTGCCAGAAGGTAACTTGATTGTCACTTTTGATCTGGACTCCATCTGCCTCATCCTCTGCATTCCTTACAAGAAAAGTGTGGTAATAGTGGAAAAAGCATTCGTCGTGAATGAGTAGTTGTAACTAGGGAATGAAAACAAGATATATTTGAACTACCACTCGCTCACTACATCGCGCAAGGTTGTGCTGAAGATGTCTATGACTACCTTCATCTTGCCCATCCAGGGCATAATTATAATATTATGTTGTGTCTTTGGTGAGCCGAGCGTGAAGGAATATGTGTCCTGGATGTATTATTTCATCTTCAACATTGTTGTTGGCATGACCTACTTTGATTGGGCCTAGATCATCTCAGATAACCTAGACTGGCAATTTTGGGAAGTTGAAGACACAAAGAGATTTTTCATGTTATCATATGTGGTCTTGTTTCAAGAATATTGAGGGAGTCTAGAAAGTCGGATGCTAAGGCGACCAGCTGGAAGATTCACTTCCATGGGTTCGCTACATACAGTTGCAGCTAGAGAAGCTCGCTAGATCATTTTGCAGACTTAATGACACCTTTGTATATAATAAAATAATAAGACTTAATGAGGACATAGGGTATCTGTTGTCCAAGGTGGCAATATCCCTTATAAAGCCATGGGAATGCAAGTTTTTGCAATTCTAGAAGCACACCTACATCCGAGTGTCTGACTTCATTAGAAAACCTTTCCTTCTCATATTAATTTTTGTGATGCATTATGTCAAAATTTGTTTTAATGATTATAAAGTATTCAATTATTAGATGATGTTTGAAAATTATCTTCACTTTTCCTTCAACGTGTACTGATTGTTTGACCATATTATGGTCAATTTTTACCAGTGCATTCATGGTTAAGGAAATGAAAACTATTCTACAAATTATTTGATAATGTGTTTGCAAAATTTTAAAGAATTGTATTTCTGACTATATCCAATTTTGAAATGACTATTAAATAATACATTATTAATTGTTGTGATACATTATGTCAAAATTTATTTCTACGACTATTAAGTATTAAATTACTAGATGATGTTCGCAAATTATCTTCACTTTCTCTTCAATGTGTACTAATTGTTTGACCATATTTTGCTGAATTTTTTAATTTATTATTTAATTAAATGATTTACTATATGAATTCAAAATTTGCTTGAATGACTATTAATTTGTTTTTTGTTTCATGCATAGTTTTAATTACTTAATGTAATTATTCTCTAATTTTATTTTGTTTTACTTTCATAATTTTATAAATATTGATCTTAATATTTTTTCTTGTTCAACAAATAATTTAAAATATGGATTTTTAGAGAATGAATAAAAAATCATTGTTGCAAGCCCAGATGACTAGATGTTAACTCAAATGCTTTTTTCCGAAACCCATATTGACAAATGTGAAAGATCTATTTTAAAGTGTTGCAACAAAATCCTTGAAGATCTAGAAAACATAGTCAAACTAATGATTATATTGAAGAGCTCGACATATTGAGAATAGAAAATGTTGCCAAAAAGGTTAAAGCGACATATACAAAATTAGCTACATTTCCAGGTTTTACGAAAGAAGTATATTGTGATCATTGTGAAAATGAAGGGTGTAATATCATTCTCTTTAGCGACAAATTTGTAATGTATTTACATCATTACAATGAAGTATTATTTATATAATTTTTAGATTGTTGTTTTTAAAACTTATTATATCTCTTCTATGTACCGTTTATAAACTTTTATATTTTGATGTTGTTTGGGTGACTTCATCTCCAAGCCCTTTTTATGGTTTTTGATCAAAATTGTAAAGGGTTGGGGCCCTTCCCCACTTAATTGAATAAAAAACATATATTTTGCTCATATTAATTATCATATATGCGGTGACCTAGATGTGGCATTAATTATATTTTTAAAGGAATGTGTTGCATTAAAAATATTTTTGAAGTGGATTTGTGGTAAACATATATGAAATATCTTATATGTGGCAAACATATATAAAATATCATATACGTGGTAAACATATATGAAATATCATATGTGTGTATTTTAGAAGTGGATGTCCCACAACTGTGTGTGTGTGTGGGCGCGCGCGCTAATTATATATTAATGTTATTTGGAAAATGATTACAAACTTTGACATAATTTATCCAACATTACAGTCAAATACCAACCAATTTGAAAATTATTTGTAATAATGTTAATACCGATCAAACATCTATACTGTTTGCTTTTTATCTTCTCTCATTATCAAAATTTTCATAATCCAAACTCTATAATTTATCATTATCCTAACTGTAAATTAGACCCTTTTCCCAACTATAACATTTATCATAATCCAAACTACGACCCTTAGTCTAATTAAAATTATAATCTAACCTTAAGGATAATACTTACACTAACACTAACCCAAACAAAAACTCTATTCTTAAGCCTAAATTTAATTATAATAATAATCTAAACTCTATCCTTTATTATAATAATTATGGCCTAATCCCTATCTCTAACCATAATTCTGACCCTAACCCTTAAAGTAACCTTAACAATTTAAATTTATTCCTAACCCTTTCTCAAAGGCTAACCATTGTGTTAACTATAATTACCCTTGTAAACCTAACCTTAATCATAAATCATAAGCGTAACCATAATCCTAAGCATACCCCTAACCCTAACCCTAACCCTAACCCTAACCATGATACTAATCCTAACTTTAAACCCTAACCCTAACCATGATACTAACCATAACCATAACCCTAATCCTTACCCCTACCTGTAACCCTAACCATTATACTAATCATATCTCTAAACCCTACACCCTAACCCTAACAATCTCTTGAACCTAACACTAACCCTCACTCTAATGTAGATCATAACCCTAAACATCGTACTAATCTTAGCTCAAACCCTATACTTAACCCTAACCCTAACCTTAATCATAATCCTAACCCTAACCTTAATCCTAACCCTAACCCTAATCTTGATCATGATACTAATCCTAACTCTAAACCATATACACTAATATTAATATATTATTATAAAAATATTATATATTTAATAATTATAAATTAGTATTCTATATTAAAAATAATATAGAAAATAATCTAAGTATAATAACATATTAACATTAAAATAGTATACCAAGAGATTATTATATTTAATTATTTAAAAATAATAATAATTATTTTCATTCATTTGTCTCAATATAATAAGGAGAAGGATATCTCTTGACGTATATTTTTACTATTATATTATAATGCCTTATTTAAATTATTAAACAACTAATTTTTATAATAAATATTATTTTCATAAATTCATACTCTTAGACCGGTTTGTTTGTTGAAATTGACCTCGAGAAATTGATTTCCCTTCTCAAAAATGAATTCTCAATTCCAATTTCATACCTCAACTACTAATTCCACCAAGTTCGGAGATGGAATTAAAATTGGTCTGTACTTCAGATTTCCCGCCGAAGCTTTATGGAGACAAAAATGTCGGCCCCTGCAAAGAGCGATGGATTATGGAAGTTTTGTTAGCAAAACCCTACCTAAAACTACGCACGGGAAGCTTTTTGCTTTTTTCTTAGCTTATTTTTCAGAACCAGAAGACCGTTAATTCTTCAACGGGAAACACTTGCAGAGTTTTTTAAGCTTTTTTATCAGAACTAGAAGACCGTTAGCTCTTCAACGGGAAACACTTGCAGAGGTTTTTTTAAGAAGACCGTTACCTCCAACAAGTCGCAAAGCTTTTTTTTGACCTTTTTTATTGGACCGTTGAACTCTTGGCAGCGGCTATGCAGTCAAACATTTTCATATAAAATGGAATGCCATTGCTTATGCTTCATTATAGTCATAGTGTTCGGTCCAATTTGTAACGTACGCTATTGCTATGATGAAACATAGGGGATGCTATGAGGAAAAATAGGCGGTGCTATTTTATTTTATCAACTGGTATAGCATAACATGGGGCATGAAAATATTTGACTCATAGCCCGCTGCCATTTTTGTGTGCTTTGGGTATCAGTAGTATCTGAACAAACAAAAGACTGAGGCCTTCATACGGGGTATTAAGCCATATGAAGAGCCCAGCAAGGATATATGGCCGGTCATATGGGGTTCCTCATACTCTCATCAGCCTGAGTATTACCATGATCCCTTGGCTCATGTTTGCAGAACAACCTTTCAACAGGTTAGTGTTTCTTCCCCTTGCTTATTTGGCGATTTCTTTAATTTTTATTAGGGTCTTGAGTTTAGGGTTTGGTAAATATTATTTCTCTTTGCTTTACAGTCAATCATGAACATCAGATGTGGAATTAGCTATGCAATTGTAAATTATTATTCTGCTTCAGATTGAGTGGTTAACAAGGGCATTTCTCAAAGACGGTCAAACTTAGAATGAGTTTCTTTTCTTCCGTCCTTTTAATTATTTTCAGTGTGGGTTGTGGATGACTTGGGTAAGTTGTGTTAGATCGTGTTGCAGAGTTTGATGCATAGCTCCACATGCTTCCATTATCCAATTTTAATAACAATTTCATTTTCTATTTGTCAAATGAAATGATTCGTACCCATTTGTTCTATAGATAGAGAACAGGAGAAACCCGGAACGCGCTCATAGATTTTTAGGGTTTATGTGAGATTCTGAAACGTGCATGCACACTTGATTCAATAACGTCCTGGAATTGAATTCTTTTGTTTGGCTCACACCTGTTTAGGGAGGCCCAAAACAGTCTCTTCCTCCATTCCTTCAAGCTTTTCTAGAAAATAATTGTACAATATGAGATAATTAATGATTATTTAGTGCCATATCTGTAATGGATATCTTCAAAGGGCCATGTTATATGTATATTAAGCTGTATCCCACATTTCGAGCTATTATATACATCGAAGGTTTTGTAAAAAGCAAAGACAGATTAATGTAGATGTTTTATCGAAATCAAATTGAAGGGGTTTTTAACATACTTGTTTGATAAATTGAAGGGTTTCTGACGATTCTGAAAAGGAGTGCAGCTTGTAGAATGGGTGTAGTTGAAAAGCAGGAAAGGTACGAAGCTGATTGCCTCCATGAGGGTGAATGGTGGTGGTCGTTGGAATTCAGTTGCCAAAGCGACGAGATTGAAGAGAAGTCTTGTGCAGGATGAGAGCACGTGAAGGGCTGTTAAAATGTCACAACCTTGCTCTTTCAAAGGATGAGATGCAAGAAGCTTCTTCCTATCCCTGACTCAGGTACTTTTAATGCGTTTAAAACTAGAGCCCTTCCTTGATTAATAAGTATGCTGTTGTTTTAAAGTTTGAATTTATTTCAGAGGCAACTAGGGCCCTTCCTTGATTAATAAGTATACTATTGTCTCAAAGTTTGATTTTATTTCAGGGGCTTTTGATGGTGCATTAGAGCTTCTTGTGCCTACTGGGAGAAGTCTTTCTGAAGTGATAATGATTATGATCAAAACATGGAACCCTTTTGGCATGTAAGTATTTTCCTGTCAATTTGTGGACATTTTCTGGACCCATTCAAAATTCTCAAATCTTGGTATTGGGGAGCTCATTTTCAGTATTTCTAACCACATGGTATGTTAGAGTTTCCATTCCGGTAACTATGTTCAGATGTAATCTTGTTGCACTACTGTACTTTATACTCCCCTATCCCATCTCTCCATTATTTCTGCATCATTCCATGATCGTTGTTTGTTTTTATGATTTCATTGCAGAGTGTAAAATTCAACTCCTATGAAAGGTTTGTATGCGTAGGTCAGATAATGTCCCGGAATTGTAGCCCTACAGTGTGTGATATTTTTTTTTCTCTCTTTTTAAAGGCTTTGTAGGTTAGGGTTTTGTGGGCAAGGGTTTGTTTTTTATTAGAGAAATTGCGTAGGACTTTTAAGTATTTAATTAGGATTTTTTTTATTTGGCTGTAGGTTATGGGTATTGGTGAGCTTTGAAGATATAATGATGAATATATATATATATATTGATATGTTAATGAATTGATGATTAGATTCTGGAAGCTTTGAAATAATAAAAAATTCTGCTCAAAATCTGGTACGGCCTGCACTAAAATTAGGATATGCACAACAATATTACCTGATATTTATATAACATGTGATCAAAGTAAATACATATGCTGCTTGCTCAGGCATGCTGTCATATGTGTAAAAATTGTTTTATTTGTTTGCATGAAGTGTTTAACAACCTTTTGGTCCCCTATTTTATTGGCCGAGGATTCATGGTGAAACAACATCGGGCTTGTATTTCTGAGAGGGTTTTAGTTTCTAACATTTTGTTAGGAACCTATTTTTCCAGCATCACCATTTAGTTTTGTATATGATAGGTTCGGGACAATATGTAAATATGTAAATGTTTTTAAGAATTCTAAAACAGGTTCAGTAGATTGATTCAGAGTCACATGTCACTACACAATATGTAGGAGATGGATAATGCAGTGTATTTCAAATATTGTGCTTTATGTGTGGATAATGCAGTGTATATAGAGCGACAGGATAAGGATAATATTTGCATTTGAGATCTTATGTTGTCAATCTGGGTATAACATTGTCAAATGGGAATGCCAGAAATATAATCGTTCCTTACATAAAGCACACTATGAACCTGAAACGAGATAATAATTCAAGATTTACATGGGTGTAATGAAAATTTTATGTAGTTAAGGCATTGCCAAACGGTTATATGGCATTTGTTGTAATGGTAAAATTGTTTTGAAGCATTGCCAATAGGTTATATGACGTATGTTGTAATGCGAAAATTGTTTTGAGTATCAGACAAAAAATAGATGGTAAAATTGTTGAGTATCTGTGAATTGTACATTATCAAGGAAGGGAAATGGGGAGAGGGAAGGAATGAGAAGAGGTTGATAATGTTGATTGTAGAAAAGTTAGTACCGGTGGGTCAGAGAGCAAGAGAAGAAAAGGCTGAATGATAGCCTCTGTATGCATGCTCCTTTTTGTTGTGCCCAACATCGTCTGTATTCGTACGTCAAATTTTGCCCTTTTCCCCAATTACGCAGGTACATTAGTGTTTAGTTAGGCATTCTGTTATATGTCAGTATATAATGATTTTGAATTGTTAGGAATTTGTCTTTTCCTGGATGAGCTTTTAGGCAGCATCAGTTTTGCAGTTCAGTATTCTGGATGGTATATTTCGAAATAAAATTTTGATTGTCTCTTCACATTTAAGGAAAAATGACAGTAGTTTCGTTAGTCAATGGAGAGATGCCCTTTAAGGTAATACGCTTCTGGTTTGGGTTTCCAAGAATCAAGATTGATGCAGGTTAGAATAATTTTTTTCATATGGTTTGGAATTGGGTTATGAAGTGAGATTTTTTAATCAGCAAAATTGATTTCAGCAATTGCCCGTCAAGTATCTTGGCTTTCTCATTCCAAAAAATATCGTTTGAGTCTTTTCATTAACAGAACAATGAATATTTTATTTCCAGAGCTTTAACTGTATGTATATAAATCAATTTTTACATGAGATGAGACGATTCTTCATTTATCTCTCTGCAATTTTACTTTTATGTTGATGTTTTTTCATGTCGACCTAGCAATTTTTTTTTATGTTAATATTTATGACCAATAGTCAAATCTATACTATATGCCCCATACTTACACAGAAATGCAAAGCCTGCGTGAAATGCACAGTAAGAAGAAACATATTGTAATCATTCTAATAAAAGATAGATCTAAAGAATC
The DNA here is from genome assembly GCA_018584345.1 of Thuja plicata. Lineage (NCBI taxonomy): Eukaryota > Viridiplantae > Streptophyta > Pinopsida > Cupressales > Cupressaceae > Thuja > Thuja plicata. The sequence goes on from MU223584.1 coordinate 2,373,090, forward strand.
TCAAAGGGATATTGCACTTTAGGATTCAAATAATGATGGTTAAATTTAGATCAAAAGAGCGGCATACGCTTTTGATTATGGCATGAATGGAAGCACAGATAAAATCATATGTTGGCTTTCTCTTTCAAGTTGCACTTGAACATATGTCATCTGTTTAAGATTGGGCTTTTCATCCATGAGGATGAAGGGTGAAGAATTGCTTAGGAGATCAAGGGTGTGAATAGGGATGTTGGTTCAAGAATGATGTAGCGATTTGTGAGATCTTATATTTGTGAAAATTGGAGGTGTGGATTGTGGGGTTAAAAGATGAAAGAAGGGGTTAATTAATTAAAAGTGGGCGTCTTAATTTTGGAGGTTTCTTCTAGAATATGATTTAGTAAATAAGGGGTGCACTTAATTTATTTCTTTTTAATCATTGAGAATTTACTCGAGGGGAATTAATTAAAAGTGGGTCTCTCAATTTTGGAGGTCTCTTCTAGAATATGATTTAATAAATTGATGAAAGGGGTGCACTTAATTTATTTCTTTTTAATCATTGAGAATTTACTGGAGGGGAAACAAGAGGTTGTAAGGAGTAAGAAGAGAACATGTTTATTAATATGAACAATAATCTTAAGGTAATAAATTAATGTTATATTTAGTCGATAGGCTTCTCTTCTGAGGTTGGTTGCAACCGAAAGTTGTCTCGCACATGAAAACCACTGCACTTATGCTTGAAAACCATTGTATTCATGTTGGTAGACCACTACACTTCTTTTAGGGCCTTTTGAGTGTTTGTCAAGAAACACGTCTAGTAAAAATCTATTATTTGTTGTCAAATCTTTAAAGTCATATAGGAAACCACACCAATCTCAATGCAAACTAGCTTGGCTTGGGCGGAGGTCCCCACTGACATGTGTTGCCTGTTTTTGATATTTCATAGTTCTTCAATGGTATGATGCTTATCAATACAAGGGCCTCATTTTGACGATAACTTTAATCCACTTCAGTTAATTATGGGTTTATACTACATAGGTGTAGGGAAATCGTATGAAGAGATTTGATTGACATTTAAAAAGTTGTGCAACATCTGACATTCTACAAGCCCCAATATCTACTACGTACTGTGTGATGTATGATTATTTCTTTGGCATTGTAGTGGTTGTATGCTTCAACTCTTCTCAATTAATAGTTAGATTGTAATCATGGAGTATATGCATCATTTTCTGGTTGTTAAATCATGAAAATTGTCATGCCTTGGTCGATAAGAGTCATGGTTTAACAGTTTTTCACTCGTGGAGCTGTGTTTGGGCTACATACAGGGCATTAATTTCTCAACCACTTTGAACCTTGTATAGTATAATTTCATCTGTGTATGGGGCCATTAATTTCTCAACCACTTTGAACCCTGGATAGTATGTTTTCATCTGTGCATTTCCTATTCTTGCTGCTATAAGTCAGATAAACAAATTAAACTTCTTAATTCCAAACACTAAATAGCCCCTGACATAGTTGATATTATCTGAACGATACAATTGCCGCTTTTGTAATAGGTAATTTATTTTTTGGAATCCTGATTCTAAATGTGGCATTCAGTTTGTGGATGTGGGCTTCTGTTGTCAATTTGAAATAGTCCAAATATTTTTTTAGGAAATACTTCATTTTTTGGTTTAAACTTGTAGGCATGCAGAATCGAACTATTTAGAGGTAAGGATCTTGACATTCTTGGCCCGGGTATGTGCCTTGATAGGTTAAGAGTCGCCTGTTGTTACTACAAATTATTTGATGCTTAGCTATTTTTTAGGTTTAGTGTGGGAAACTTCTTTTTCAAGATTGAAGGTTTATGCACACCTCATCTAGGATTGCACTGCAATTTATATTCATTTCTAAGTTTTTTTTAACCATTATTCATGCTATATGAAATTATTCAAATTTGTAGACCCGATAATGGGACTGGAAGGGTTCAACCTTTGGTGGGAATGTAGAGGGATAAACCGAGCACATGGCAACCCCCATCTCTCAGATGGGTCAAAATCAATTTTGATGGCGCCTTCCGGATGGGTCAAAATCAAATTTGATGGTGCCTTCCGGATGGGTCAAAATCAAATTTGATGGCGCCTCCTGGGGCAATCCAGGGGTCTTGGGAATTGGTTTTGTTGCTCGGGATGAGAGAGGTGACATTCTAGCACTTGGGGCCAAACGACTGAAAGATGGGACCAACAATGAGGCCGAATGCTCTGCAGCTGTAGAGGTCACCCTAATTGCGAGAAAATTAGAACTACAGTGAGTCCATCTTGAAGGGGATTCGCTTCTTGTTGTGAATGGGATTGCAAAGGGCCAGATGGATACATGGTACCTGAACAAGCATATAAAGAGGATTCGGGCATTGATGGCCGGGTTTGAAGATTTTAAAATTACACATGTGAAGAGAGCTGCAAATGATTTGGCAGATAAATTATCCAATGTGGGAGCTAACGGGTCCCTAGAGGACAATTTTGAAGTGTTTGAAGACTTGAGAACCAACCCCTAAATAAGTCTTTATAATGTTTTCGGGGACCATAGAATATACACCAAATTCGAAATTCACACTACATTGAGAAAGGCCTCAAGGTTGGCTGGTACGTGATGATTCGGCTGTGATGATGGCGAGAGTAGTGATGTGGAGCTTTTTTGCTTCACGAGCCGGGAGGTGATGATGCAATCTCGAAATTAGGGGATCTCACGGTAAGTGTGAGATGCGAAAGGACAAGGCGCAGTAATGAACTGCCAGAGGGAGTTAATTCTGAATGATGGCATTTGAATGCCGTGTTTTGAGAAGCTTCAACAACCTTTTTATGTCGAAGTTGAGGCAGAATGCAACACATAGTAGCAACAGAAAGCTCGCATAGTATAGCAAGATGGAGGCCAATTTCTCTCTATGAACGGATGGCCAAATTCCTGCTTTCGTGGGGCCGATCACGGTGAAACGGCTTGGAAATATTTTCACTGAGGACAGCGATGATTTCTGGTTTGCACTCGGTGAAATTTTCGGGGAGCACTACCTTCAATCTTGGTGGAAACCCCGCACCAATCTTGATGTGTCCTCATTGTTCGTGGCGTTGGGCCTGATGGTGGCAGAATCCAAAGATGAAGTGTGGGCTATGGTTAAACAATGTATGGCCATCAAATGGATTGATGACATTGAAGAGGTGTTGCAAAAGACCGAGGTGGGTGTAGGCCTGCACAAAGGAAATGACCCCATCTGTATGATAGGCCATGACTGCTAGTTGTCTGGTCATCGGCCAGCCCCGAGGATAGCCACCTCGCACGCGCGCACGCTGGGTGGAAGGATTTGTTGGAGGTGTTGGCAAAGAGGAAACGGGAGGCGCAAGAAGGTGATGGGCTTGGAAGAAGGATACACAAATGTACCCCGATTAAGTCCACCACAGAGGTGGGTGATGATGGAAGACCCCAGGTGCAGCGGCAAATCACAACAAAGCTGGGGAGGAAGGCGCCCAAGGTGAAGAACAGAGCTCGGGGTTTGGGCGATGAAGTTGGAGAAGGTGGCATAGGCAGAGAGCAAAATGCAGACATGGTGGATGGTGGCGGAGGTTTTCGAAACTTTTCCAAGGAGGAGGCCGCGACTTGGTTTGGTTAGGTGTCTGTGTTGAGATTTTTTGGGTCGTCTTTTTGTATAGTTGTAGCTGTTTATGGTCTCCAATAGTATTTTAGGGGAATTTTGTAGTGTATGCAGCATCTTTTGGGTTGGGAATTTGAAACGCTCTCATCTTGTAGCCATGCTGGGCAACAATGTAATCTCTATTTTTAAAATATCAATAAAATTACACATTATTGATCAAAAAAAGAAAAAAAAAGAAAAATAAATTATTCAAATTTGTTCTAAATTATGCAGTTATAGAACTAAAATGCACAGGCAGACCACGAAGAAAAAAGTTTATATAAAACCCCTAAATATATTTTTTCTGGCTCTTTGTACTCGATTTTATTCTAGAAATTATGTATCTAGTGATTTGTAAGAGCAAACTAAACTGTTATTCGTAAAATATGTAAGGCGAGTTTGAAAAAAAAAAGTAAGTATATATATAGCCACAACTCTGCTGAGGGGCTTCTCCTTTATCAGGCTTAAATTAGTTATAAAAAAACAGAAACACATAGGCCCTTTCACTTTTCGATTTTGGCAATACATTCATGTGCGTGAGCTAGTTTATTTTTTCTTTTTATTATTAAAAAATATTTGTATTTTTATTTATATTGTTTCATCAATTTTTATTAATAAAATATAGGATCTTAAATTATGTGTTTTGTCATTTTATTATTCTTTTAATATGTGAAAAGTATTGTATTTTATTTATATTGTGATATAGTTTACTTTAAGTTATTGTAAGCATTTTAGAATTTCAAAATTTAAAAAAAGGTAGTATGGTTTTATGACTAAATTTGTCAATTTTGAGTGGGTTTCTAAGTTGTCTAGAATGATGGATGTGGATTCTCTATTTATCTACCTGAGAAATGCCATTGTTGAAAATCCAAGCCATCATAGAGGAATACTGCCTGTAGTATAGTGGAATAGTGGAACTGTGGCTTTTATTGCGTGGTTTGTATTTGAAGGTGGATTCTTACCGTTCAATATGAAAAGTTAACAAGGGATTTTCCTATCGCAGAGTCCCTTAAATGGATCCTTATACTCTGTGGCTTTTATTGTGTGGTTTGCATTTGAAGGTGGATTTTTAAAATTCTATTTTTTAAAACCATTTTTTAGTAGAACTCAATCCAGTGTTAACTTTTAAAAGGTATCAACTTAAGATAATCTTTTTGGTGTTGAATAATGAGAAGCTTTGAGTAGAAAAAATTCTGCCCCAAAGAATTGAGATAATTCATTATTTGGACCAAAATAACTTTGGTTTCCTTCCAATTTAACATATATATCATCTACAATCTATTTTTTCGGCTCCATTGGGGTTTTTTTTACTCGGGTTTGAAAGTGATTTTATTTGCCACAATGGAAGAAATATATTAGTTCGGAGACAGTCATAGCATGAAATTTTATATGGCATGCTTTTAAAGAAAAAATCTAGAATCCTTCAATCATGTTTTTTTACAGGGTTGAATTTGTAAAGGGAAGTTTGTTTGAGACCAACCTAACTTGCATTTTGCATTCTCATTCACAATACACTCTCCACCATCTGCAACTAAGATATGAGATTTTGGTTTCTGCTTTTTCAGATTTCACTGTTTTTAATAGGGCCAACTTTGTCCTTGTCAATTGTTGAGATGTGAATGCAACCTTCTTTAAAAAAAATACAGTTGAATTGATCATGGTTTGCAGCTTATTAACATATTTTATTCTCCTCTTCTACATTCCATGCATTATAGTTAATGTTGTTCATTTTTAGCAAGTACATCTTCATCATTAATTTGACAAGTAGAACATATAGTTTAGTAAACTTTTCATATCTTCTAAATACACTTTTATGGTGAATTCTTCATCGTTAATTTTACAAGTGTACCCTATAGTATAGTTAACTTTTTTGTAACTCATAAATGCCTTGAACAAAATAACGTAGGCTTGCGTAGCTGTGCAAAAAAAATGAACAATTTCAAACTCACGGTTTGTAGATGATGTTTGCAATTTTCTTCTTCAGATTTAAAATTTGTTTTGGTTTTCTAGGTCGTGGCCAATCCTCAACAACCTATCTAGATAATTGATATTTCAAGTAGTACACCAGAGATCAATTCTCCACAACCATCTATTGGGTCAAACGTGTCTGTGAATTGGAATGGGTTTCATGAAATGGAAATCCAGAATCTTGCAAACTGTATTTCTCTTAGTTGTAGCTAGAATGTTGAACAATTGAAAGTGACTAGTGTACATACATGTGATGTTAAATATTTCGAAGTCATGGCAATGGAAGAAGCTTTGCATAAACTTCATGCAAACTATGTGAAATTTTCTAGCTTTTGTATTTACCTTAGGGAGCTGTATGTCGATGAGTATTACGGAGAAGGAAATGGTCCAACAATTTGTCATGCATTCCAAGCCTATCTAAATCGTACATAGTGCATCCTCCACTTGTGTGGTCCCCCCGTTGTTGTTTATCAATGGCTTCTCTTATACTACTATTGAAAAAACAGAGGTTTTTGAAATTTTTTGGTCTCTTGTAATCAACAAACTATACTGATCCTTACTCTTACGGTGCACCAAATGCTGATTAAAGCTTAGTTTGTACAAATTAAGTTCTACTTTAAATGCAATGTGCATTATCTATATTTCCAATTGTTCTACATTTCGCTACTTGCTTCACCCCTACATATATGTGTTTTTCAAAAAGAGGGAGCACATCTAACTAACCACTATGGATTGTTTTCATAGCGTAAGTATTTATTCCATTTGCTTTTGAACACTTTATATAACTTTGCGTTTTCAGATTAAAATATGTAAGTTCTATAATTTGCAACCGTGTACACTTACGTGCTTGTTTCATCCCTATTTGGGGTCAAGCAGAACTATAAATTTGAGTTGCTCCTAACATAGGGGTGGTTTATAGTAGACACATTATATGTTCCACTTCACTTGAACCGTATGTTGTGTCATGTTCTTTTTAATCATAAAATGCATTCCGCATTTTCTTTTGTATACTTGTTGTACAACATAGCTATCGCTTCCACCCTTTCTTATATAGACATCTGCTTAACATTTAAGTTGTTTGTACAATATCTTTTGATACGAGTATGAACAAATTTTTAGTTTCAACTATCAAACTTAAGTCAACAAATGGCAATTAGTTTGGTTTAATTTTTTTATAATTGAATCAATGATGAATATGCCTACCATAGTATCGAAACCATCTTTTATCATATTTTTAATTGTGATCCTTTCTTTTCTCATAGTTTATTTTAATTTATCCCTTGCTACAAGAACACACTTTTCTCTGCCAAACACGTACTGCAACGAAATCCTTTCCAATTGTTGTTTGTCAGTATGTCTTCTTATCTTTACACCTTTCTCTCAATTTCTCCTACCCTTTGTCCAACTTCTTTTGCTAGCTAGCATTGTACAAAAAAAAAGCTTTGTTACAAGCTTAACTCCTTTTTCTTACAAGCTAGACAAAAATTGCCTTCACTTCCTGTTCTGTCGTATTCTTATATATGTCTTCACATTTTTTGTGCATATTTTGAAAGCAATTTAGATTTACTCATTGTTCAAAACGTAAATGGATCTGATAGGTTATTGATTTGCAATCTTGAGTGAAGATATGGATGATAAAAGGAAGTGTATATAAGTGACAACCTACAAACATGTAGCATTGTAGGTGGAAGTCTTGTAAATAGTAGCTTCAATTTTGGTTGAATTAAATTTATAGCGTTAGCCTACTGTATTTTCTTGTAAGTCATCCTAATAAAATGTAGCCTAGGCATGCATGCAAACGCATCAAACTGAAATACAACTGATGAGCTTCTATGGTGAGCATTGGGTTGAGTGTGTAAACTGAAACCATAATAGCATGTTGCACTCCACAACTAATTATATTTAGTTTTTTTCAAAAACCATTATGCAATTGACAAAGATGTAAGAAGAGAAGCCACTAAACTTAATAATTTCTCTTGTGCTTTACAGTAGTGCTTTATTTTCTATCTCTACATAGGCCTTGATTAGCGCATTTGTTTTTTTTGTCTCTATGTAAGCATTTATATTTATAGATAGTACACTTGTACTTCAAAGCCACAAAATTCTTATCACTTGTCTAAATTAATAGGGCAATTTCTTTTTGTTCAAGTTACGTCTCATTCACTTATAGATGATGCAATAAAACTTATCAACAATGAAAACTTAGATGTGCATCCACATCTCCATGTATTTGGCATTGTAACATTTGGTCAAGGAACTGGGGCAACAAATAGATACAACCTAGAGCTCTCTAATGACCTGCACTTACAAAAAACAACCTTGTCAAGGAAGTTTAATGATTGTACAACTTCAAAGCAAATTCTAAAGGGTTCTATAATGTCACCCAATATACTATTCTCACCATTTGTGGGTCAAGTGAGCCAACATCTACTATGATTATATTACAATAAACCATTCTTGTTTTCTTGTGCAATTAAATTACATTGCTAATAGTGTTAGTTTATGTAACTATTTAGGTGGATTGTAATCTCTAACTTAGAGGTTCTCTGCACGGAACATGATATCATTGGTGCTCCCACCTTCTTCTTCAAAGAACTAGAGAAACTTGCTAATCAATATGATGTTATTCCATCAAACACATGCACAAATGTTGGACATAGTGGCACATCAACCCAAATGACTCCTACTAAATTGATGTTTGGCACCAATGCATCTCTATGGAAAAAGCATCGCACCTCGACTATCACTTTGTTTAGAAGTTTGAATCCATATCAAACATTGTGAACTATAAAAGGTCGTGTGAGTATGAAAAAAGAAATCCACCATTTCAGCTCAAAGAATGGAAATGACCACATGTTTAGTTTTGATATTATTGATAGTGAACAAATTGAAGTGCGTGCCACTTGCTTCAACAAAGTTGCAGACCTCCACTTTGAAAAAGTTCAGGTTGGGAGTGTTTACGCATTGTTTGGTGGTACCATCAAAACTGCAAACAAGTTTTACAATAAGCTCAATAGTGAAATATAAATCACTTTAAAGGACGATTCAACACTTACTCTTTGTGATGATGACCCCTCAATTCCAACACTTCAATTCTCTTTCACACCCATTTCGAAGATTATGAATACAAATATTAATTCTTCAATTGAGATGGTTGGAATTGTCATATGTGTGCATCATGCTTCTACAATTACAGGACGAATGCAATTGAGGTTGTTAGGAGTCTCAAAATGATAGATTTGTCTACCTCCACTATAAATGTTGCTTTGTGGGGACAAGTAGCTCTCAAAGAAGGCACACAATTATAGGAGATGTACCATCTACACAAGATTATTGTACTCGCATATAAGACATGGTCGTGTGGCAGAATATAATGGTAGGGTCGTAAGCACAATAGCCACTTCCCAGTTGTTTATCAACCTTGATATTGAAGAAACAAAGCAATACAATCTTGGTTTGCCCAACATGGAAATGATTTTCTTATGCCAACAACCACCCTTCTAGATATGCCTCTAAATTTATCACGACAGACAATTTCGACAATTGAAGAGGACCCTTCATATGTCACAAAACCTCTGCAATTCATTGTTAAGTAAAACCTTATTTTTGTCAAATTGAAGAAATTTTGTTATCCAACTTGCCCCCTTTTGATTGGAGGAAAACAATGTAAGAAAAGAGTCGAACACAATATTGATGGCAAATGGTTTTGTCCAAAGTGTGTCACTACCTTTCCAGATTGCGAGTTTAGATATGTTCTTCAAGTCAAGCTTGAAGACCACATAGGGGCTATGTGGGCAACTTCTTTTGAGGAATCTGCAACTAAACTCATTGGCATGCATGCAAAAGAATTGTATATGCTACAATTCAACGAGGATGTAGTCTGGTGTACTGAGGAAGTTATAAGAACTGTACAATGCAATCAATTCCTCTTCACTGTCTCAAAGAGAATGAAAACATTTAATGATGAATTGTGGCTCAAATTAACAATATTAGAAGTCGCTAAGCTGGATTTCATAGCTGAGAGTACTTTTTTGTTAAACAAAATTTCAGTGCTTTGTTCTTCTACCACAAAATAGACAATGAAACACAGTTGAAAGCAACAATCTTACAAGTTGAAAGGCTTGGTTTCATAGATGAAGACAACTTTTTGTTACCAGTCTATTGTACATTTCTTTTGACATAATATAGAATGTCAAAAGAATCACTTGTTTTTTGAGTATCATTTGTACCTATTCCATCTTCTCTACTTTGTATCAACTACTATCCATATAATATCTTCTCATCAATAGGGTTCCATGACCCTTTCAAAATATTTTTTTTCCTTGCTATAAATCACATTTACAGTTCTTGTTGCTGATTCGAATCTAGTCTGTAAAATATTCATGGTATTGTTGGTGTTGTGAATGAGTTTTTTGTACTTCTTTTTACATGTGCTCTGGTTTTTCCTTATGCTTCCATCTTGGGGATAACTAACTGACATAGCTTCCTCTGGGCACTAGATTCAAATTTTACGGTGTAGAAGACACAAAAATGAGTGTACAAATAAAAGACTAAACTAAGCAATTTACTATTGATAATTTTACATTTCTATAAACTTGCATCATATTTTAAAACTAGTGTTTTTGCCCTTAAAGTTCTTTGATTTCTCTTTGTATAAAGACATAAAAAATGCATTGTTCCTCTTTTTTTGCAATCCAAAAAATGGACTCAAATGTGCAAGATTCAGAATGACATTTCATCCAAAGTAAGCCCATAGATCTACAGTCTTCTAAGAGAAGTCTCCTATATTATGCTCGCCATAGAGAATAAATTAGAGAATGTCCTTTCATCCAACACATTCAATATTTGCAACAAACAACAACCCAACCATTGTCTACCCACTTGCAAGCTTTTACAAGTGTTCATAATCCACAACCCTTTAATCCCATTGAAACAACTCTTCCTGAACATAGTCCTCGGAATCAAAATTTGATTAGCAACATGGATTTCAACTTGTCCTCTAAATTTAGAGATGCAACTAAAAAATTCAGAACTAGAATATATGCACTATCAAAGTTAAAAACATGTACTACATGTAAGGAACACTACCCTGGTATGCATGTGTGCTCATCAAACAATGTTCTCACTTGCGGGAGATGTTTTCCTCAGAAAGGAATACATTGCTTCTCTACAACCAACAATATGGACCCCTCTGAACAACCAACTGTGTTGAGGGTGATCACACAAGTTGAAGAGATGCTCATTGCACGTGTTAATCCAATATTACAAGTAACCCATGCTCATGGTGGGCAATACACATATAGTGGTCACACAATCAGTTTCCCCCAAGATATACAAACAATTACTAAATTTTTGCCACGAAAAATTGAAGAGTTGGATGTATTAATAATCCACAAACTTAATACAAATGGGAAGCATTAGGATTTCTATGTTAGTAGAAGCCATGTTCAAAATGGACTCTCATACAAGATCAAATATGACCCTTACTACAAGGATGTTTTGATGTTTTTGCATTGTCGAAACTCCCTGATCGTAATACAAACATTTTAGGAATGCTTTGCACAATTGAAAATCTAACATCAACAAACATTGCATTTGAGATACAAAGTGATTTGGAAAGTGACAGTGAATATTCAACATTTATGACGAGACTACCAAACAAACTCCATGAGCTACAAATCATTAAAGAATCTTTACAAATAGAAAAAGAAACTGACAACATTGTGGATTGGCCACCTTTAAGCTCAATACCCATTAACGAGTACACCATTAAGGGTTTGTTTGACATGGCATTTCCCGCTCTTTTCCCCAATGGAACTGCACTACCCATTCAACCTCGAGCTAGAGAAGTACAACTTCATGAATATGCATTACATCTTATGCATTTTCATGATAATAGATTTGGGCAACATCCATGCTTTAGATACTTCCCACTGAACCTTATGATGCGTCATCGTAGTCAATCTCTTGTGTTTGTATTCATTAAATGAAAAGTTGAAGACAACATACCAACCACGATTGAAGGCCTTCGTTCCCACTTAATTAACCTTCCAGACAATCAACTGGCAGAAGAACTTATGCATTTTGGGTCTACTTTACGACGGACAAGATCATATTGGAATAAGTGTCACACTGAGCTAACAAATTTAATCACCCAAATAGGTTCCCCAATATTATTCTTTACATTAAGTGCAGCTGACACAAAATGGTATGATCTACATAGTGTTCTTTCACCAAATGCCACACCTTCATTGCTTTCCAACAAACAATGCATAGATAACGTGATTAAAAACCCTCACACAATTGCGCTATGTCTACACCAATTGTTCACAATCTTTCATGAAGAGATCACTGAGAAGCTTATGGATGCAATTACTTATTGGTACCATTGTGAATGGAAAGGTTGAGGTTCTGCACATGTACATGGATTCATTTGGATAAGGAATGAACCAGACATGCACGCACTTGACAAGGAAAACCCTATCACAGTAAATAGAGAAAAAATATTCTTTGACAAATATGTCACTGCTTGGAACCTCTCTCAAAATTTGACATAGGAAGCATGCTACATGGAACTCCAACATATGATACATGCCTTCTAAACACAAGTGAAATATTTCCTACCGATCCTTACGTTGATTATGAAGAGTTGGTTAATTGTGTACAAAGACATACCAAATGTATTGAAAGGACTTGCCTGCACAAGAAAGGTAAGCAATTACAATGTAGATATAAAGCTCCTTCGAAAGAATTTGAAGAATCAACATAACTATGTGATGAATCCAGATATAAATCCTTTGAACCATCTAGAAATGATGATAGGTTGAACATCTATAACACACAAATTCTCTCCATATGGAGAGCAAACATAAATTGCCAACCTGTCACGTCACAAGTTCTTGTTCTCAAATAATTGCCAAGTATGCATCTAAAGCTGAAAAAAAATCAGAGAGTTTTGTTAATTTGTTGGCAAGAATTTGTTCTAATTCAAAGAAAGAATACCATGCCATAGAAGCGTACCAAAATTTTATGGTCGATATCGTTGCTGAAAGAGATATTAGCGCACAAGAAATATGTCATATGCTACAAAAATTGCCTCTCGTGATTTTCAATCGCCAATTTATATAACTGAATGTGGGTAAAAAAATTCCACCATCTCAAACAAATAATTGATGGCAGTGAGATACAATCTAGCTACATCCAATCCTACATGCATCGTCCACCTCACTTAGAAATGGTTAGACTAATTGAATCAACAAGATCCTACACGTATGCTTATGGTCACAAAGGATTCAAATGGCGAGGTAGAAAAGAAAAAGCAATAGTCCAAGTGTTTCCCAAATTTTTTGTAAGTCCAAAGGAAGACTGAAAATTTTGAGGCATTCTGTTGGAGCGAGCTACTTCTATACAAATATTTTTTGAGAAATACAAACAGATATAGTCCTAAACAAAGAAGAAATTATTAGAAATTGGAAACAATTAAATACATAAAAATATAATGTATGACATGTTCATCACACAGATCAACTTGAAGATGTCTTGGAAGAGGAGAATGATTTTGATGGCCAGATGGATTGACAAGACATTATTCAAATGAATGAGTGGGAGTTTTTTTCCTCAAATGAGACTTGCTAATAGTACCAACTTAAATGAGCTTGACATGTTGGGCAAGTGTGACTTTGACAACAATAATAGGTGGGAAGAACACAATGTTCCTTTGCATTTGCATGACTTTGCCACTCAATTTATACATACAAACAAGATGTTTGAAAAAGATGTTCACCCCACCCCAAACTTGTTCAACCAAGACTATAGTTTATCACCTCAACAACAACTAGCACTTTCTCTCATTACTGACCACCCCAAAGCTAATTGCTCAACACAACCTTTGTACATGGTCATACAAGGAACTGGAAAATCCTATCTAATTAGTTGCATAAGAAATGCACTACAAAATTGTTGCCTGGGAAGATGAAACCTACTCCTTGTTCTTGCTCCAACGGGCATTGCTGCATTCAATATACAAGCATCAACCAAACAGGAAGCCCTCAAAATTCCAATTACAGAAATGAAACCACTATAGGGACAAACATTGACAACATTCCAATAAGACATGAAAAATGTACCATATATTCTTATTAATGAGATGAGCTTTAATAGGGCCAAAATTTTTATTAAAAATTGATATCAGGCTACATGAAGCAATACCCCAACGACAACACATTTTATTTGGTGGCGTGTCTATGATTCTAATAGGGCACCTAGCTCAACTTCCACATGTTATGGATAAACATATCTATGCATCACACATAGATGCAATAAATCTATGACACAAATTTAATATAGTTGTAACATTGCAAACAATATTTAGATAGGAAGGCGATCTGATTCAAATACAATTCCATCAAACATTACAAAACATATGTAATGCAGAACAAGTAACACACGATTGGGAGTTGTTAATGAGTCACACAAACAAGAAACTAACATCTATTAAACAGGCAAAGTTTGACTAAGCAATACATTTGTTTGCTACAAATGAACTAGTAGGATTCCACAAAAAAAAATGCCAAAATAACTCAATTTACCTATTGCACTTTGTGTTGCGCTAAATACAAAGCGTAAGCTTGAGGAAGATGTTGACGATGACCAACTTCCCAAAGAGGTCTTCTTATGTAGACTTCAACATGTCATGCTTACAACAAACCTATGGATCGAAGTTGGGCTTGTCAATGGATCTCTTGGCCAGGTAAAAGATATTGTGTATCCCATAGGATCTAAGCCTCCATAATTATCAACATACGTCACAGTTGAATTTGATAGTTACAATGGTCCACCTTGGGATGAAGGGAACCCGACAACTATTCCAATACAACCCATAACCCGGGGCGGGCGTACACAAATACCTCTAGCCACCGCATGAGCTATCACTATACACAAATCACAAGGCTTGACCCTACATAGAGCCACAATTGATATAGGTAGAACTGAAAGACAAGGCCTTACCTTCACAACAATGTCAAGAGTCAAATCCCTTCAAGCGCTTCATATAGAGCCCCCTTCTCTTTTGAACGCTTTTGCAAAATGCAAAAGAATCCATACAACATTATTAGAAAGAAAGAAGAAGATCGTCTACACTTGATCTCGCACAAAGCCCAAGTATGTGAATCTACTTGTACACCAACTTTTTAAGTACTGCAATTCAAATTACTTCGTCCCTTTATTTAATGCAATATTTTTTGGCTTATCAAGTATTCCATTGCTCTCTTCTACAGGTTGACACTTGTTGATCAAGAAGAGGATACAAAGAAGAATTAGTTGATCTTCCACAATGCCCAGGCATGTGAAGTTACCTATTCAACCACTATGTTGTTTCTACAATTTAAATTTTTTCCATCATTCGATCAAATCTTTCTTTGCTTATCAATTATTCCATTTTTCCTCTTCTACAGGTCACCACTTCGTGATCACGAAGAGGCTACAAAGAAGAATTATATTCACATATACAACTATTTTTTTTCCATCTTTTTTGTGTATTCCAATGCCAAGGTTTACTTATTGTGACATACATAAAATACAATACTTCACTAATGTAATTTTATTTGTTCCATAAATGTAACTACTATGTACATTAAGCACTTCTACAATGTAACATTTTTGTACATGTTACTTTTATATGCTTCCTTCTATTACATAAAACTTTATTCATGCTTTTAAATCGAGAACCTATCAGCATACCCCTTGCACCTCCTTTGGGTGCAAGTGCTAGTATAATAATTTATGAACAATCGTACATAGGTATAGATTAGGTGGGTGGTAATTGCTCTTGACAATGTGTAGTTATAGATGTAAAAGAAAAGAATAAAACCTACAATAAAAGAAATTCTCTAAATGAAAAAAAAAATCCTAAAACTCATGTATAGAGATACGGGTTGTGCAAAATATCCTCCATAGGTATAGGTTAGGTGGGTGGTAATTTATCTTGACAATGTGTAGTTATAGATATAAAAGAAAATAACAATACCTACAATAAAAGAAATTGTCTAAATGAAAAAAAATCCTAAAACTCGTGTATAGAGATAAGGGTTGTGCAAAATATCCCCCATAGGTATATATATATTAGGTGGGTGGTAATTGCTCTTGACAATGTGTAGTTATAGATGTGAAAGAAAAGAATAAAACCTACAATAAAATAAATTCTCTAAATGAAAAAAATCCTAAAACTCATGTATAGAGATAAGGATTGTGACAAATATCTACATAAAGAAGAGGAAATGTAGATGTAGATAGTATGCATTATATATGTAAAAGAATAAAACCCACAAGAAAATAAATTCTCTAAATGAAAAAAATCCTAAAACCCAAGTATAGAGGAAATGTTGAAGTAGGTGCCCCAATGTATCCCCCAAATGTAAGAAAGAACTTTAAATTCACTCAATTCTCAATTAAGAGGTGGAATATTTAGAATTTACATAGAACTCATGTACAAAGATAAGGGTTGTGCAAAATATTCTCCATAGGTATAGATTAGGTGGGTGGTAAAAGAAATTCTCTAAATGAAAAAAATCCTAAAACTCATGGTATAGAGATCAGGATTGTGCAAAATATCTACATAAATATGAGGAAATGTAGATGTAGATAGTATGCATTATAGATGTAAAAGAAAAGAATAAAACCTGCAAGAAAATAAATTCTCTAAATGAAAAAAAATAATCTGAAAATTGAAATATAGAGCAAATGTTGAGGTAGGTGCCTCAATGACTAATGTATCCCCCAAATGTAAGAAAGAACTTTAAATTCACTCAATTCTCAAATAAAAGGTGGAATATTTAGAATTTGCATAGATGGAATCATATGAGTGTGAAGAGGTGGCAAGATCCTATCATTAGGGCCTAACTAAAGAATATGTCATCTCACAACTATACGAAAATTGAATTATAACATGTGTCAAATATTATAGTGATGATATATTTGAAATTTGTTTAATTATAACATTGCCTAACATGTGTCGAATATTATGGTGATGGTATATTTGAAAAAAATCAAAGTTTTATGGAAATGTTGAAGTAGGTGCTTCAATGACTAATGTATCCCCCAAATGTAAGAAAAAACTTTAAATTCACTCAATTCTCAAATAAAAGGTGGAATATTTAGAATTAGCATAGATGGCATCATATGAGTGTGAAGAGGTGGCAAGATCCTATCATTAGAGCCTAACTAAAGAAGATGTCATCTCACAACTATGTGGAAATTGAATTATAACATGTGTCAAATATTATAGTGATGGTATATTTGAAATTTGTTTAATCATAACATTGCCTAACGTGTCAAATATTATGGTGGTGGTATATTTGAAAAAAAAAATCAAATTGTTCTAGATTTATGCTGAATTGTAACAAGAGAACTAGTTAGTCACATTAGGTATTATATAAAATTGTAACAAGCGAACTAATTAGTCACAATAGGTACTATATAAAATTTAGATGCAGTGACAATATAATATTCAAATTCAATAACCATATAACAAGGACTCTTAGCATAGGTTGGCATGCCATGTTAATTTCAATTAGATCATACACTATGCTATTTAGTTTAAGGACTTTAGTATTATAGTACTTCCAATCTTCCTTTCTATGATCACTAGGTTCAAGAATGGATCAATAGAGAGATATACCAATTTTCTTTCTTGCAAGATGCATCAAGATATTTTTGAAAAATCATATAATTAGATGCATGACAACACGAGAATAATGAAATAATTTTTTGAACCCTATCGATAACACAAAACCCTTAAATTACTCGACAAAGAGATTATGAGAAATAATTAGTACCATGATGACACAAATGATAATTGTAATTCTCTTGTGAATATATAAACTTGCTCAAAATTCTCACTTTGTAAGTAATACTTGGTCTAATGCAAACCACTATATACACTAGGATATTAATTTCTAATTCATACACTAGGATATTGATTTCTAATTGTATCTCTACTATAGATACATAGATTGTGTTTGACTTGTACAGGCAAAAACCACAAATTGTATACCTTTTGAACCATAATATACCCTAATACCCTAATTATCAATGCAAATTCTTGTTTGTGTCATCTTTGTAGGTATGCTTTATGTTTTTTTGTCTATATGTTCTACAACATCTACATTTTGTTAACTTTACTCACTTTGATCATTGTTAGCTTGGTCCATTACATCGTCCATCAGTCCTTGAAATTACAACAAAGAAGCCAAACCCACCAACTATCTTGGCTCTTCTTTGGAGATAATAACCAAATGATTTTATGTTTAGTTTTAGATTTGAGAGTTTGATTTAGATTAGTTTACTTAGTCTTATATCCCTCTTTCCCTCATCTCACATTTGGTAAACCTAATGATTTGATCTGATTAGTTGGTTAATGGATTAGATAATTACATTGAATATATTATTTAGAGTTTGAAAACATGACATGTTTAGTTGAGAAAACAAAATAGTTAAACACTTTTTCTTTCCTTTTAGATCAGAAAGCACAAAACTAAAACATCTATCCTTATAACATACCGTCATTTCTTCTACTTTTAGATTAGAAAAAAAATAAAACAAGAACATCTTATATTCTTCTAACATATCATTAGCATATCAATCTTTTCATCAATTTCTTCCATTCTATAGCTTCTTAAGAACATTTGTGTCTTAAAACTTAAATTTTCTTTATGAGTTTAACAACCTATTTTTTAAAATCAAAAGTTCCTATGAGAAGAAGTTATCAAATTATAGATTCATGTGCTTTAATTAGCTTCAACATTGAGCCTGAATTTGTTAGCTTGATTGTCCTAGGAGATCCTAAAACATGATCATCTTTGGATTTCATTTTCACCTTGTAGATGATCCTCAAGTCACAATCCCTCATGATTCTATTAAGTTAGACAAATATATGTCATGTGTTCTTAAGGCTTGAATTTAGAAGCTAAACAAGGAATTGGCTAGTTCCCAAGAATTCTTGAGTACATAATACTTGGGTGGGGAGACCGCCACTTTCATATAAAATATCATAAAATGGTTACTTAATGATCTGCAAGGTGTGGAAGTTTTACATAACTTTTAGCTCAAATAGTGTATACAAATGTTATATTATTAGTTAGCTGTGAGGAATTTTTTAATAATGTCTCTTAAAAACTAAATTGGAATGTAGTGTTGATACCCAAGTCAATATCTCTTATTCCAACATTCACTTGTTTTATTATAACCACTACTGCATAGTCTAGTAGCGGTGCTAACATTAATTTTGGGGTTACGGACGGGAATCCTCTAAAACCAATATAGATTTTTCCCACCTTCCTCCGGTCTTCTATTTACTTCTTGAAACATCCATCCAATGGTTTCCCAGCATATTGTTAGTCAAACTCATCCACAACTTCTTAACAAAATAATGCATATTTTCTTTCTAGAGCTTTTACTTTTTGGAATGGTATAAATCAAATTTTAGATAAGATGATCTTCATTTAGAAACATACCCATGATGGGCGCCTAACAAGAAAATACATCTCATCCATGACCCCATGCTTTGTGTGTGCAAAAATCGTAGCATTCTACTCAATTACATTTTTTTTTCTCTCATACAATTTTGTCAAACACTTGGTGGGTAATCTCATTAGCGCCACATTTGGCATACATATCCACAAGAGCAGTAGCCACGAAAATATCCCTTTGCAATTTCATTTTATGTTTTTCATCTCCACCATAACAATTTTATTTTTATGTTAATATTTATGACCAATAGTAAAACCTAAGATTCTTTGATCTCCCAAAACCTACACCTAGATGTCCCATGCTTTGTCATTCCATTCCTATGCTCATAATGAAATGCAAATATTATATACAAATATCTTAATTTTAAAAAAATTAAGATAAATTGGTAAAAACCAAGACTATTAACTGAATAAAAGTGTGATGGTACAATAAAATTAAAATTAGCATAAGCTTTTGATTAGCGCCTGAATGAAAGCACAGATAAATTCATGCCTTTTATTATTTTATGGGATCATTTTGTGTTTTAAGATGTGTAGATGTAATGATATGTTGGTTTCTCTTTCAATTTGCATGAATAGTTAATATATGTTTAGTCCCAATAATTATTTTTTAAATCAGGCTTTTTAAAAAGATATTTAGCCACGAGGATGAAAATTTTATGAACATGAATGCTCATTCGATAGCGATTGATTATGTTATATATTATTTTGAAACTATTGTTTGTATGTCCCTTATTTCTGTGATATGCACAGTAATCATTGTCTCTCCACCATTTTGGTTTTACCTCTGGTTCATATGGCTTGGAGTTATTTGGCAACGTGATCAGTTTTTTAGTCAGCAGAGTCTTAAGGGTCGATTCATAAGATTCACCCAAGGGATCAAAGTCCCTCTTTCGTTTAATCCATGGTTTCTCTTTCATAAGGTTACTGATTCCTTTGGAGGATGTTTTGTGTTATCTTCAGCAGCTTTTAGGGCTTTTGAGCCACTTGTCAAATTGAATACTGCGAGTTTGGATTGGGGAGTAACATTATTGACAACCCCATCGTTCACTACGTGCTTGTTCTTATTCTAGTATTTGGTCTTATCTTTGGAACTGGAGTTAAATTTTGTTTCTTTTGAAAGGGAAACTTCACCTTTCTTTACAAGCGCAATTTCAATCTTCAGGGTGCTCTTCACAAGTTGATCAAAAGAAGAAAAACCTTACATCTGAAGTGGGTAATTATACTCGTTAAGTAATGCGTTGGTGAAGATGTCCATCTTTTCAGACTCATGAATGAGTCGTGGATATCTAGAAAATACTCTTCTCCATCATTGAAGAAAATTCAGGAATGATTCTCCTGTCTATTTTTGAATGCTACACGATCATAGACACGGGATGTTGTATGTTATATGAATACTGTTGTAAAAACATATTCATCAGTTCATCAAAATTTTTGATCCCTATGGGTAACTTTGAAAACCACTCCATAGCTTGACCACCTAAGCTTCGGGGATAGAGATGCATAAGATATGTTTGTTCATGCATAAACTCTATACATAGGGCACAAAATTCCCGAATGTGGTCTTGTGGGTCAGAATGATCGCTATACTTGTCGAATTTTGAGATTTCTACTCCACGTGGAAATGGAGGTAAGTGCAAAATTTTATCGAAAGGAAATGGACAAATGGTGTCCATAGAGAATTTTTTCAATGGTTTCTCCTTTTCCTGTTTCAATGTTTGTATTTATGTTTGCAAATCTTGAAGCTGTTTGGTTAACATTGTTATAGGAGTTTCCTCCTCTTTAGCAATGATATCTTCCACTCTATAATGAGAGGGAAGTTGGGCTCCTTGTTCAGCCAGTTCTAAGAAGTATTGCTCTTTGTCTCTGTTCATGATAACCTTCATGACTTTGTGGAAGGCTTGATCATGTAGGCATTTGTTAACTTCCTCCTCAAAATTTTCAGGATCTTCAAACTCTGTTTTTTCAACCTCATGATTGTTTTTTTCAGACATGGTCGAATCTAGTAGTTTGTTACTGAGAAAGACTGACTCGTGTGTAGTGTTTAGTTGTTCCTCAAAAAGAGGGTTTTCTATAAGTGGAGGACACTGGCCTTCCATGTAAAGTATTCTAAAAGAACTCCTAGTGTCTACCGACATTAACTAGTTGATTCCTCTAACTAGCATTGAGGTGATGTCTAAAGTGGTGACTAAGTCCAAGACCTAAGAAGACAAAGAGATAATGTCCAACTGAGAGATAGAAGCAAAGAATCTGATCTTGAGTCAAGGTTAAAGAACCTACTCTCACAGCTTAGGATAAGGACAATGCCGATAAAGATGATCAAAGTAACAAGGCACTTGGACTAGCACAACGAAATCAGACCTCGAGACAACAAGTCAGACTGTCAACAGATTGTGACCAATGAAAAACTATTAGTGATGTTGTGAGAACACAGATTTGTGAAAATTCAGACAGAACCGTCACGATAGAATACCAATTTGAACAACAATTCGACTGATTTTCAGATTTTTGACACTAGATGTAGAAACTTGGACAAGAGTTTGACAGTTTAACACCTAAGAGTGTAGATTTTGAATCGTTTGAGTGTTTCGATGTTTGTTTTGAATGTTTTTTTTTGTTTGTCACTCACGCAAGACACATCAAGAAGAATGTTTGTTGTAAAAGAACAGACACAACACAATCCTAGGTAAGCCAAGGAAATATCTTCTAAATTCCCACTTAAACCGAATTTTATCCACGCCTATTCATAGCAGACAACTTAGAAGCTTAGAGGCACGGACTCCTCCTTACAATGCACTCACTTCTCAGGCACACCAAGCTTTAAATCCCAAGGAATATCTTCCCAAAGGACCATTGTCCCTACTAAGAGCCATGAAAATGTGGGACGTCTTAGTCGGTCTCTAACCTTCCGCGCCAACAGATAGAGGGATTTTGGTCACTAGAACAAAGTTTTTAGTCAGGGCATCCGTTTAGGCGGCTACAAATGCGGTAGATTAGCCCAATTAAGGAGGCCTCCCAACCTACAGAAGTTACGTTCTATAGGTTTTTACGCACCATGAGAGTACTAAGGGAGATCTTCTGTCGGCATAGCGAAATCGACACCTGTTCATTCTGAGATTAATCACAATGAGAGAGAATGTGTGGGGATTTATGAGATCTTATATTTGTGTTAATTGAAGGTGTGGATTGTAGGGATTAAAAGATGAAAGAAGGTTTCATCCAATTAATTAAAATCTAGAAATGGTTAGAGAAAGGGATGAATTAATTAATTAAATGCACAAGGCTCAGTTAATTTGGGAGAAGGGTTAATTTATAGATTAATTAAACAAATATTGTGCAGTGATGGGAATCAATAAAATATGATTTTATTTATTTATTTATTTTCAATTATGGAGAAATGATATTAATTAAATGCAATAGAGAATTTATTGGAGGGAAACAAGAGGTTGTACAAACATTAAGATAATATGCTATTCTAATAAAAGTATACAAATAAAATACAGTGAATTATGGAATCTAAAATAAGGGATACAACAAGAGTGTAAGATAGCTTCCACAAGATATAGGAAATTGATGACAATTGGGTGTGCCTCACCAAGTGAGGGGGCCAGGTAGAATGCATTTAAGAAAATGTCTATGTAGGAAATGATAATTTCACACAAGGTCATTATAAGACGAACATTGTTGTAAATACCGTAAATTAATTTTGTATTATAATAATTCATGAACACTCCTCCATAGGTATATATTAGGTGGGTGATGATAAGTCTTGAAATGAATTAGAGAATATAGAATATGTAAAGGATACAAAGGTGCAAGATAACTTCCACAATATATGTTTTAGGTAAAAATGAATTATAAGGGAATTGATCAAGTACAAAATATACAATATAGCAAAGGTAAATTTTTAATTGATGACAATTGGGTGCCTTTATGTGAGGAGACAAAATAAACACCTAATTTTATACTACACATGCATTTATGAAAATGCCTATGTAGGAAGTTACAACTTCACACAAGTATTTATCTAACCAAGTTTATTAAATATAAACACTAATGTTAAATTAGTAAATTAATGTTGTGTTGGTTATATTTCCAGTTTTGAAGCTTGCCAGTAAAATTGTGAGTTCTCAGTCATATTCATGCATAAATGTTGAAAATCCTATCTAATGTTATCAAAATCCCTTTGCATATAATGATCTTCAAGCCTAAAAATCAGCAAAGAGTGTAAAACCCTAAGTCCTAGGTTAAATTTTCATGCAAATCCAAGGAAAAATCCTAGTTCTTCAACATCCTTTCTATTTTGCAATTACTTTTTCATAAAATTCCAAATCACTTAAGTCATGTGTCTATTTTATATTTAACATGCAAGTCGCGATGTCTCATTATAGCTTGAGAATATTCTATTTCTTTTCGAGACTTAGCAAATTCCTTTAGTTGTGTTATCTCTATAAGAAAAGAATATACTTTCAGTGCTAATGAGATTTCACACGAGCCGTAGATGAAGATCATGAATCTGTGGTTGACGGAGAGTCTCTTTGAAAACCCAGAGTTAGAAAAATCCTTTGGCGACTTCGAGCTCACTCAGTCACGCTGTCTCGAAAGCTGATCAGAGCTAGAAGCTGAGTTTAAAGATGGTTTTAAGTTTCATACAGTCATGTAATCACAAAGAAGAATAAGAGTTAAGTTAAAAGAGATGAGATTAAGCGATAGCCATTGATCTGAAAGGTAATCCTGTAGTGGTCGTGAAGTCTCGAAGAAAACTCTTGAGTTAAGGAATATATCAGCAAGTTCAAATTTACATAGTTGCGGTGTCTCGCAAATAAATCGAGGTTAACAGATTGAGTTAAAAGCCATCAGTATCATAATCTCTTTTAAAAGCAATGGTTAAGTTAAAGGCTAGGAAATTAAGCGACTACTGTCGGATGAAAGATAGATCCTGTGGCCAGCGTGAAGTCGCAAGAAAAGGTTTAAGATGGATAAAAGATAAAGAGATATCCTGATTATCGTCAGATTAGAAAAGGATTTAATGGCTAGCGTTCAATGAAAAAAGAAACCCTGAGTTAATGATTTCTTAAAGCGACAACAAGATTCAGTGAGTCGTGAAGTCTTGATAAGAACTTTGGTCGAATAAGAGTTAAGTAAAGTTTAAGTGAGTTTGCAGCGAGAAGATCTGAGCTGTAAAATAGAAAATATATGATGGATAGCATGAAATCTCTTTTGAAAGTCAAATAGTCAAAGAAAGTTCAGTCATTCAGTGATGGTGATTCAAATTGGAACATGTGTCTAAGTATATCAGAGATCTGAGTTAGTCAGGTAGTCTCGAAGCAAACTTGAGGTAAAGAAGTTCCTTCCACGTCTTGGAGATAGCTTAAGTCTCGAAGTCTCTAAGTAAACTACAGTTAAGTGAAAAGAAAAGGAGATTACCCATGAGCCATTAGATTAAAATTTGATCAAACGGTAGTTGCAAAGTCTCAGATAAAAAGGAGAAAGTACAAAAAGCAAACGAGATTACACGCGGGCCGTCCGATTGAGAGAAGATCTAGTGATGGTCGTGTAATCTTGAAAGAAACTCAGAGTCAATAAAATCTTAATGAAACTTTGATTTTGCACATTCGTGTAGTCTCTAAAAGGAACTAAAGGTTTAAGATGAGTTATTAAAATCCTTATTTGCGAAGTCTTCGAAAGGAATGTGAGTTAAGAGATTTCAATCAGCGATTAAGAGATGAGCGTTGATCAAGATGAAGATCGTGTGGTAGTCGTTAAGTCACAGAAAAGAACCAGAGTTAAGGTTATCTCTCTGCGACAAAGAGATCACACAGTCGTGCAGTCGCTGAAGGGAACTAGAGTAAGACCAAAGTAAGATCTAAAGTTTTCTCGTGCGCCATGTTATACAATTGTCAACCAATCAGATTGCAGGGATTATGACAGCATGTTTAAAGAGTTGCTGAGCTGTGATAAATAAGCCAATCAAATAAGATCTTGATCTAATTTCAAATATAATAAGGTTAAATTGAAAAGAAATCATTCAAAATTAGTCACATGTCAGTTTCAAATGCCATGGCTAGAATGGAAAATTGATATCACGGTACGTAGAAGTAAAGACAGAGGTGATTGAATTGCAAATTCATGAATTTCAAAGAGATTGGTGCATTAATTTCTCTTGATAAATAAGCATTACCGTTATTCATTTTATCTTACCAGTTTCCAAGTTTTTCAGACCTCATAATTTGCATAAGTGATCAACATCTTCAGAAGAACAGAGTTATCTGGATTTGCAGAGTGAACAAATAATTTCTCAATTCAGAATTCAAAGAATGATTATCAGTGCTGAAGGGTTGATTTGTAGAGTGATTTACAGTTGGAAGTAAAGGTTCTGAATAGATTTGTTTAAATATCGGTGAAGAAAATGAGTCACCCAACATCCAGCCAAGCTTCAACCAGCGGGAAGAGCGGGGGTGATGATGATCTAAAAGGGAAGAGGAATTATTTAGAAGAGTTCATATAACTGCTTCCAGGCTCCAATAAGGGAAAAGGTAAACGATGAATACCTTGGTGATAATTATGCATATTTTAGGGATGCTAAAATGCCAGACTATTCTGGTTATCATTTGTTCAACTATTTTGATAAGAATAGCGAGGGTCCTATGCCTATATCAAACCCTTGGACGAGTGGATTGGCTAAATTAGTTGTCCCTGATGTATTTGTTGATGTTGATTTGATATTAGAGTTAGCCAGTAGGTGTGACACCGTTTCAAGGACCATCAAGAAATATGATGGCACTATTTTAGTAACCTTGGATAGGGCGTCATTCATGAAATATTTTGATATGTATAACCCCTGTTCAATAGAGATAAATTTTAAAACCCTAGCTGCTAGATATGCCAAGGAGGTCGGTATTGTAGCTAATTCAATTCAGGCCCATGTGCTAAAGGGAACTAGGAATTACATTGCCCCTATCCCTAGTGATAATACCCCATACTTTTACAAAGAAATGACATTCTATATTAAGTACATTTCATATGCCCTATGCAGAGTCTTAGGTGTGGATAGTGGAAGAGAGAGAGTATCATCAGACATGCAGATGATCATTCTAGATTTACAAAATCCTTATGTTAGTACTGACTATGATTACATTCAGTATGTAATCGATAAAATGCACCAAGGATTTTCTGATATCCAGAGCAAGGTCGGAAGCCCTAAGTTCTTGCAATATTCATTGCTCATGAATTTAATTATGTTTTACAATTTCAACATCATGGACCAGTCAAATTTACAGCTCATAATATTTTATCATGGACAGATCAACCCTATACAACTTTGGTTAAGCGTATGGAACTATACTTCTAGAGAAAATTTGAGAATTGGGTAGTATACCCCTTATTGAGAAATCTAGGAGTGAATATGACTAGGCTTCCAATGAAGGTGTTACAATTATTGAGACCCTACAAATTTCTAGACAAATGGAACGGAGACCACAACTGGGGTGACTTCTACTGTCATCAAAATTTGACTTTGATCAGAGTATATGGTTGTTCTCAGCCACCACATATTTTTCCTTACAGAGTGCCACCCAAAATTGCAATCATGGAGTTTCTATGGAAAATTATGTTGACAGATAGGGAGCATTTGGCTCCACACAGGAAAGGAACCTTTACACCAAGGAAGTGTATTGCCTCTGATTTCACAATAGGGAAGAGAGCTTATGATCCTATGAATTGGTGGTTGAGAAACTACAGGATGAATGTTACCCTGTATAGATATATTGATACAGAGGGATTTATAAAGAGTGCTAAGAAACTGTTGACACCCACCTTACCAATTACAAAGGAACATCAGCCATGTGAGGAAGAATACTTGAAAAGAAACATCCTTGAAGAGGATGTAATTTCAGAAAGATCTACAAAATATCAAGATTTGATGGATTTGGAGCAACAAATCAAAAAGAAAGGGATCCCATTTGGTGGATATTTCCTAGGTATGCCCTATTTACAGAGGTTAGAAAAGATGATTGAAACAAATGGCACACTTTGCAATCAACTAGAGGAACAAATTGAATATAAGGACAAAGGTCCACATAAATAATCATCATCAGAATATAGTAGTAGTTACTCTATATATAACCCACCACCTCAGGATCAGCCACCTCATAATGAGGAAAACATAATTGACTTGTCACAAGGGCATGAGGTTGAGGTTGATGCTGAACCTCCACATAAGAAGCAAAGAGTGGAAGAAGGGGAGCCTTCTATATTAAAGATACAAAAGGATAAAAAGGATAAAGTTAGTGCCCTATTCACAGGGACTAGTGCCTATGACCACCAACTAAGAAAGGTCATTAAGGAGGGAAAGAAAAAAAGGGAGGATACTGATGATAATGTGGAAATGCCCCTCATATTGTGCCAAGATGAAAGGGAGTTGCAGCAAGAGGAGTTCCTAAAAGATGATGAATTGATAAAGACAAAGGAATTCAAAGACTTCCTGATATGGGCTAAGCAACAACAAGTGGGAGCACAGTTGAAATTGGATGGAGGAGAAGCTATAACAAGTGAAGCATTACAAGCTCTCCAAGAATATGACCCAGAATCTGAGAACATGACTCCTGATGAGGCCAGACAGCTAGTGAAGTCAAGTGGTATGTTACTGGTAGAAGGATGGGACCTAGCTGCAACCTTCATTATTGATCAAATCAGAAGGCATCCATACATACAATTCTCAACAGAGACACAAGTAGGGGAAATGATCAAAGGATGTGGCTATAATGCCCAATCTCAAACCCTAGCAATGTGGTCTATGGATCCAGAGAATCAAAAGCCATCATTAATAAATGTCCAAGAAAAGATAGAAGGAGATAAGATAATCTGGTCTATCCACAACACAGGAGACCTAGAGATTTCTCAGGCCTTGACCTACTTTTCTCACCTGAATGAAGCAGAGGCAGTTCAGATGTCCAACAGATACCAGAAATTGTTTGATGAAACAAGCCTTATTGCAAAGGATAGAGAACTAGGTCTAATTAAGATCAGTGCCATGGAAAAAATAATTGCAGATTTGACCAAGAAGTTACAAGAGATGCCTAAACCTGCCCCTGCTGAACCAAAGCAAGTTACAAATGTACTGGTGCAAACAGAGGATACAAGGGATACACAAAATGAAATAGAGAAAAAGGATTAAGAGAGGAATGGTGTGGCTTTAGAATCCTTTCTAAATATTTTGCAGCATAGGATTTGCATCCTAAAAGATAAGGTTGATTTAGTACATGGGGCCTATAATAAGTTGTATGGTCTACAAATTGAAGTGACCAATTTTATGTCAATCTTGAATCCATTTTATGCTACTTGTTCAGTAAGGGCCAATTTATTTGAGAGATTAGCATCCTTGCAACCACATAGGGAAGATTTGCCAAAGATAGTTACCCAAGTTGAAGATGAAATATATCAGATTGGGGTAACCTTGTCCTTTTCTATAGGCAAGGAAAATCAGATAGAGGCTAGAATAAATATGTTTGGATCAGATTTCAATAAATTCATTCCCTCAATAAAAATAGAGGATGATTAGATTAAGTCAATGGATGCATAGAGGAATGAATTTGATTCATTTTTGCCTAGTAAAGAGGCATTTCTCTATGATACTGTAGAGTTAGATATGGGGGCATTTAATAAGACCCTAGATGAAACATTCAAGGCTGAAACAAACTTCAATAAGTTTATGACAGATGTCAAGAGCATAACAGATACTAGATGGGAACGACAAAGGAAATTGTTGGGAAACATTCAGAGCTTTAATTGGCCTTCTAAGGTAGAGGTTGCAGCATGGGATCTTCTGACAAAGCCCAAGAAAAAGAAGACTACAAATATTGACTTGGATGTGTTAGATACAGAATAGAAAGACACCTAGAACCTTATCTTTGAGCACAGGGAGGTTAGTGATCTGAAAGATAAGTGTATGTTAGCCTTTAATGGTGGTCACTTAATCTTGAAACAACTATTGGAGGCTATCCAGAACATATACAGACAAAGGTGCCAGCTGACAAGGATTTGAAGATCAAATCTGATTTCATTCTTCTATTTTGTCCTTCCACCGCTTGGTGTTTTCGTGTATTTTGTTTGTTTCTGTCTTTTAGGGTTAGGTCTTAAACCATCCAAAGCTTGTTGCAACCTTAATTTTGAAGGATTTCAAGATGGTTTAGACTATATATAGAGCATTTGTATCATTTTGTAAGAGGATATTGAAATATGATGATGAGATGAGAATTACAAGCCAGACTACTAAATTTGTTAGAGTTTTGTGTATATTGTCTTTTGAATGCATTTGAAGCAGTGATCAAATTAATAAAATACATTGCATTTTCTATCCTATACCTTGTGCTTGTCTCTTTATACTTATGTTCTAGCTCGTGTATGTTTAAATTGTAAGGCAATTCAGATATACCAATTACAAGGTAATTGTGTAGTTGCTTGCGAGTTCTTTCAAGGAGAGAATAAGTCTTGCAGGTGATCCCAGAGAGCTAAGAATTAGTATTAGGATATGATAATAGGGGTATTGGAGTGAAAGGTAGTATGTAAGGCATTCTACTCAAATTGCATGTATTTACATTAATCAATTGTTATGGATTTACATTTGACATAGACTCTTTGCCCAAGGATAAGGCACTGGTTAGGATTTGGCAAAATAGTTAATCATCATCCAATATTAAAAAAAAATCAAACATTTACATTTTAGTCATAAATACATATAATTTTAAGTAATTGTATCAGAATATACAATTTAGTTTGTTGATTCCTTCAAAAGAGAATAAATAGGTTAACCCTCCTAAGTTCAGAGAACTATAAAAGGAAGAAGGATGAGAATCCTTATCACATTATTGTTTGCTATTGTTAAGATAATGGTTTGGCTCATTAAGTTCTGTATCAAATTAATTACAGTCATTTGCATAGTTTTCTATCTGTTGATACAGTAAAAGGCAATTAGCAATCTAGTAAAAGACCTAATCCACTGTAATAGATACTGCAAGTTAGTAATCATTCAAAGGTACACCCGCATGAGCCTGTGAATCTCAAAGTCGAAGGAGGAACTAGTCCTCAACAATTAGGCTTTCTCTTGCAGAGAGTTAGGCTGGAAATATAAAGAGTAAGCATTCACACTGTTTTAAGTTCTTGCAAGAAAAATCCCTAACATGTTATATTATAATTAATTTTTGAACACTCCTCCATAGGTATAAATTAGGTGGGTGGTGATTGGCCTTGAAAATGTGTAGTCATAGATGGAAAAGAGGAGTAAAACTTACAAGAAAAAAAATTCTCTAAATTAAAAAAAAAAATCCTAAAACCCATGTGTAGGAAAGAACTTTAAATTCACTCAATTCTCAATTAAGAAGTTGTTGCTATAATGGAGTGTTTGCAAATTTGGGGTTTTAGAAATATTGGGACAAATGAGTTTTTTGGATATGCATTAATATGGGGATTTTGGGATTTGATTTTGCACAAATGACCTCCTGGAGAAAAATAGGCCTCACCATTGGATCTAGGTTGGTCAACTGATGAATTTTATATAAACTGACCTATTTTTTGGCTAAAGTTGAAAAAAATGCAAAAATAATTATTATCCAAATGGTCATATGGCCATCAAATTTAGTCTATAAAGAGAAATTAGAAACTTGCAAGTTGAAAAAAATTAAAAAATGTTTATTGTTGTTAGGTCAATTGTTTGAGAAAAAATAAAAAAGAATATATATACTTGTGGTGGGGGATGGGGGGTCTGTTGAACCCCACTAAACATCGTTGGTGTTGACTGTGTTGGTCAAGGATCTACCACCATAAGGAAACCTTGTGATGAAGAAAATGATAGAATCACTGCAGATCTAGTAAACAAAGGAAGAAATAACTACCACTTGAGAAACAAAATTGTGGGTTATGTAGGTAGTCAGCCAGCATGCATCTTCATCAAAGAAAATAAGATAGATGCCAAGTATATACTAAAAAGAGATGGACCTGGGGAAAATTTAAATAAACCTAAGGTCAAAATTGTAAACAGATCGAGTGATCCAAAAGATATACATGAAGGAAAAACTAAAATGCCAGAAGCAAGTGCTTCCTCTTCCAAAGTTGAAAATAAGAAATCCAAGAAGAAAGAGCCTACTCTTAATATTCAAACAAAGGAAAATATCATTATAGAAAAACCAAAATCTTCTGATGTGAAATATACTCTAGTGGATATGGGCTAGTGTTTATCTCAAATGACTGTCAAGGTCCCATTCCTAGAAATGATGAGGATAAAAGAACACAAAGAAAAGGTCCTTTCAATATTAAACAATGTATCACCGGTGAAACCTCAAAAAGAAGAATATGTTGAAAAGAAATCTAACAATAAGGGAAAGGAGCATGAGGGGATGATTTATAAGATCCATCAGATTTATCTAAACACAAATACTTCCACAGGGATTGTGGATCCTTTTTTCCTAACATTGGTAATTAATGGTAAAATGCTCAAAAACTACATGATAGATTCAGAAGCATCCAATATTGCCATGCTTGCAAAAATCATGAGATCCATGGGATTGCAAGTAGATAATCCTCATGGAGATGCCAAGCAATAGATTCAAGAGAGATCCCTATTTTTTGTACCATTGAGGCCTTACCTTACAAGTTAGCCATATGCCCTGATATAGTATTAACAATGAGTGTACTGGTGGTTGATATCCCACCACATTATGGCATGTTGCTATCCAGGAAATGGAGTGCTTCAATGAGGGCAATATTCAGTGTGATTTATCTTATGCCACTTTCAATATTGCTGGGAATAATGTAAAGGTGTCCAAAGAAGGTAGGAAACCTCATATGATTAAGTTGCATGAAGATACTAATATTAATTATTGTGTTGATATTGATATGGAGAATTTCAGAGTGAAAAGGAGTGTTCATCAATGTAAAAATGATGATCCTTTAGTGAAGGAGTTGATTACATAGAATGATGGTTTATGGAAAATGTATTTTGATGGAGCTTGTTCTAAAGAAGGATCAAGAGATGGTGTTTTACTTATCTCTCCATCAGGTACAACATTTAAATATTCTTTCATGTTGTCTTTTTAGTGTACAAACAATACAATAGAATATGAGGCTTTTTTTAAGGGCTAGACATTGCTGCTAAACATGGAATAAAATGTCTGAAAGTTTATGGTGACTCAAAGTTACTAGTAGCCCAAGTTAAATCCAAATATGTTGTGAAAAATTTTAGACTGAAAATGTATAAACATGCTATTTGGGACCAAATTGAATCTTTTGATGCCTTCGATATAAACTGGATAGAAAGGTCCAAAAACATTATGGAAAATTTCTTAGCTAATGTTGCTTTGAAGAATGATGATTTGAACTTAAATGGGGTATCAATAGTTGAGATTAAGACAAGACTAGTTGTCCCTAACAATATTTACAACTGGAAAGTATTTGAAGATGACCAAGATATCCTTAGATGTATCCAATGCCTAGACCATTATTAAGACCGGCACATAGATTGCAATTCCTTACTTGAGGTCATTGATTGCAGGGATTGTGTTTTTGGGGATGAGATTGTCCAACAAAGTTCTAATCAGATTCCTAAGGGATTGGTAGAACTATAAGAATTGTTTAGTGATCAGAGTGAACATTCATCAAGAATAAGCAATGCTAAAATTGAGGATTTGGAAGAGATAAATTTAGGATCATAGACCACTCCTCAGATAGTATATATTATAAAAGGATTAGATTCCCACGTCAGAACAAATTTGATAAAATTATTAAGAAGACATAAGCATGTATTTGCATGGTCTTAGGAAGATTTAAAAGCTTATAGGGAAGATCTTTTCCAGCATGAAATCCCACTCAAGTCAGATGTAAAACCATTCAGACAAAAACAAAGGCCCATTAATCCACTATTGGCTCCCAAGATGCAACAGGAGTTGATGAAACTAAAGGATGCATGAATTATCCAGCCTATTAGAAATTCAACTTGGGTTTGAGATCTAGTACCAGTAAGAAAGAAGAATGGTGACATAAGATTATGTGTTGATTTCTGAAATCTGAACATTGCATCCTTGAAAGACAATTATTCTCTACCTAATATGGATGCAATGTTACATAAGGTTATTGGTTGTGAGATATTATCAATAATGGATGGCTTTTCAGGCTACAACCAGGTACTAGTAAAATAATCAGAATAATTTAAGACCACATTTACTACTCCTTGGGGAACTTATGTATATGTTAGAATGTCATTTGGACTAATAAATGCAGGAGCAACTTTTCAGAGAGCCATGGATGTTGCATTCAAAGAGTTTATTAACTTATTCATGGTAATCTACCAAGATGATTTGACTGCATTTTCTAAGAAAGCAGGGGAACATTGTGAACATTTAGAAAAAAAATTCAATAAAGCTTTAGAATATGGTGTCTCACTGAATCCTAGAAAGTGTGAATTTTCAGTCACAGAGGGAAAGTTGCTGGGACATATAGTGTCCAAACATGGAGTAAGGATTGACCCTGAAAGGATAGAAGCTATTCAAAAGGTCACTGCTCCAAGGAATATCAAAGGAGTGCAATCTTTCCTAGGAAAGATAAATTTTGTCGGAAGATTTATTGCAAATTTTGCTGAAATTGTCAAACCAATTATTAAGTTATTGAAGAAAGATGCAAAATTCCAATGGAATGAAGAAGCTCAACTCTATTTTGAAAGAATTAAGAAAGCAGTTCAGGAGGCACCTGTCTTGAAGTCTCCTGATTACAGTAAGCCTTTTTCTTTATTCTCATTTGCATCCTTTCATACTTTTGCTGTTGTTTTACTTCAAAAAGATGAGGAGGGATTTGAGCATCCTATTGCATTCTTTAGAAAATATCTTCAAGCTGCAGAGCTAAACTATGAAATGATGGAGAAGAAGGCATATGCTTTGGTGAAAGTTGTGAAATCATTCAGACCCTACCTGGGTTATGCCAAAGTACTAGAATATGTACCTCATTCAGCAGTAAAGGACATCCTTACTCAATCAGAAGTGACTGGTAAGAGGTGTAAATGGATTAATAGAATTCAAGAGTTTAACTTCGAAATCCATATTACTAAATTGGTGAGAGGACAAGGTCTAGAAAAACTTATGACAGAAGAAAACCTAGACTTGGTACAAGTGAATAACATAGTGATGTAGGATTCAACAATAACAAGTATTGAAAGATAGCCTTTCTATGTTGACATCATGTATTATCTTAAGAATGCCAAGTGTCCTAAAGTTATGACAAACAATCAAAAGAGGAATCTCAAATTACAAGCTCAAAAGTACACCCTAGTTCAAGGAGATTTGTATTGGAAAGATAGAAATGGTGTACTATTATTATGTCTAGATCACAGCCAAGTTGAGAAGGTATTAGTTGAAATGCATGTTGGAGTATGTGGAGGACACTTTTTTTCTAAGACCATTGCATATAAAATCTTGAGGGCGGGATATTATTGGCCTAGTTTATTCAAGGATAATCATGCATTTGTCAGGAAATGTGAACCTTGCCAAAGGTTTTAAAATAAGTTGAAGTTCTCAGGTGCCCTATTATTAAACCCTGTAAGTGCTGAAGCACCTTTTGCTATGTGGGGCATAGATTTTATTGGAGAATTTTTAGAGAAATCCAGTGGAGGACATAGTTGGATACTTGTTTCTACTGATTATTTTACAAAATGGATAGAAGCAATTCCCACCAAAAAAACAACTAGCAAAGTGGTCACTGATTTTCTATTGGAAAATATTTTGACTAGATTTGGTATCCCTACAAAGTTAGTGATGGATAATGCTATGTGCTTTAGATCATATGAAATTAAATAATTCTATAATGAATATGGGATTATAATGTCTTATTCTTCCCCATATCATCCTCAAGCAAATGGTCAAGAAGAATCCAACAATAAAAGCATCTTGAAATTTTTGAAGAAGACCCTTGAAAAGAATAAAAGAGCTTGGCACACAAAGCTAAAACTTTCTCTATGGGATGATAGAATAACAGTAAAGAAACATTTTGAACTTGTATATAGTTTACAATCTAGAATGCCTATGAACAATTTACTACCAGTATATAAGTTTATTCAAGAAGAAGAGTTAGGAATTTCTGACCCAATGGAAGATAGGATAATGCAATTAGCAGAGCTTGATGAGGTCAGAAGAGAAGGTCAAAAGGAGAACATAAAGTTGCAACAGAAGATGAAGTATATTTTTGATAAGAAAGCAGGTAGCAGAAAATTCAAGCCTAGTGATTTAGTACTCCAATCAAATGTGAGGGCTGAAGACAAAGGGAAGCACAAGAATTTTGAATCCTTATGGCTTGGTCCCTTTGTTATTTATTAAATTTTGGAAAAGATTCCTATCTTTTCAAAAACATGGATGAGGAAGAATTTGAATTGCCAGTGCATGGACAATTCTTGAAACCTTTCTTCAGTTGAGAATGAAAATTTCATGCACAGTAAGCTTTGTATCATATGTATATAGGTGTGTTTATTTTTGTTGTGTGTTTCCTTTCTGCAGTAGGTTAGTGAATGTAGTCTGCATGGTCTGCAACCAGAGATATGTGATTCTTTCATTAAACTTGCATTCAAGAATCCTCAGATAGAGCCACTGTTGGTTGTATTTCTAGTTTTGAAGCTTGCCAGTAAAATTTTGAGTTCTCAGTCATATTCTTGCATAAATGTTGAAAATCCTATCTAATTTTTTTGAAATCCCTCTACATATAATGGTCTTCAAGCCTAAAAATAAGAAAAGAGTGTAAAATCCTAAGTCCTAGGTTAAATTTTCATGCAAATCCAAGGAAAAACTCTAGTTCTTCAAAATCCTTTCTATTTTGCAGTTAATTTTTCAGAAAAGGCCAAATCAATTAAGTCATGTGTCTATTTTATATTTAACATGTAAGTCACAATGTCTCCTTATAGCTTGAGAATATTCCATTTCTTTTCAAAACTTAGCAAATTACTTTAGTCGTGTTATCTCTATAAGAAAAGAATATACTTTTAGTGCTAATGAGATTTCATGCGAGCCGTAGATGAAGATCATGATCCTATGGTTGACGGAGAGTCTCTTTGAAAACCCAGAGTTAGAAAAATCCTTTGGCAACTTCGAGTTCACTCAGTCGCGCTATCTCCAAAGATGATCAGAGTTAGAAGCTGAGTTAAAGATGGTTTGAAGTTTCATGCAGTCACGTAATCATGAAGAAGAATGAGAGTTAAGTTAAAAGAGATGAGATAAAGTGATAGTCGTTGATCTGAAATGTAATCCTGTGGTGGTCGCAAAGTCTTGAAGAAAACTCTTGAGTTAAGGAATTTATCAGCGACTTCAAATTTACACAGTCGCGGTGTCTCAAAAATAAACCAAGGTTAACAGATTGAGTTAAAACCCTTAAGTCATGTAATCTCTTTTAAAAATAATGGTTAAGTTAAAGGATGGGATATTAAGCGACTACCTTCGGATGAAAGATAGATCCTATGGCCAGCGTGAAGTCGCGAGAAAAGGTTTTAGATGGATAAAAGATAAAGAGATATCCCGACTACCATCAGATTAGAAAAGGATGTAATGGCTGTCGTTCAATCATGAAAGAAACCCTGAGTTAATGATTTATTAAAGCGATAATGAGATTTAGTGAGTCGTGAAGTCTTGATAAGAACTCTGGTCGAATAAGAGTTAAGTAAAGTTTAAGTGAGTTTGCAGCAAGAAGATCTGAGCCGTAAAACAGAAAAGATCTAATAAATAGCGTGAAATCTCTTTTGAAAGTCAAATAGTCAAAGAAAGTTCAGTCATTCAGAAATGGTGATTCATATTGGAACACGTGTCTAAGTATATCAGAGATATGAGTTCGTCAGGAAGTCTCGAAGCAAACCTGAGGTAAAGAAATTCCTTCCGTGACTTGGAGATAGCTTAAGTTGCGAAGTCTCTAAGTAAACTGCAGTTAAGTGAAAAGAAAAGGATATTACCCGCGAGCCGTTAGATAAAAAGTTGATCAAACGGTAGTCATGAAGTATCATATAAAAAGGAGAAAGTATAAAAAGCAAACGAGATTACACGTAGGCCATCCGATTGAGAGAAGATCTAGCGAT
Source organism: Thuja plicata (assembly GCA_018584345.1). Lineage (NCBI taxonomy): Eukaryota > Viridiplantae > Streptophyta > Pinopsida > Cupressales > Cupressaceae > Thuja > Thuja plicata. The sequence continues at coordinate 2,410,303 of MU223584.1, forward strand.
GGTCACATAATCTCGAAAGAAACTCAGAGTTAATGAAATTTTAATGAGACTTTGATTTTGCACAGTTGTATAGTCTCTAAAAGGAACTAAAGGTTTAAGATGAGTTATTAAAAGACTTATTCACAGAGTCTCGAAAGGAATGTGAGTTAAGAGATTTCAATTAGCGATTAAGAGATGAGTGTTGATCAAGATGAAGATCGTTTGGTAGTCGTTAAGTCTAAGAAAATAACCAGATTTAAGGTTAACTCTCCACGACAAAGAGATCACATAGTTGTGCAGTCCTTGAAGGGAACCAGAGTAAGACCAAACTAAGATCTAAGGTTTTCTCGCGCGCCATGCTCTACAATTGTCAACCAATCAGAATGCAGGGATTATGAAAGCATGTTTAAAGAGTTGCTGAGCTGTGATAAATAAGCCAATCAAATCAGATCTTGATCTAATTTAGAATATAATAAGGTTTAATTGAAAAGCAATCATTCGAAATTAGTCACATGTTAGTTTCAAATGTCATTGCTAGAATGGAAAATTGATATTACAACATGTAGAAGTAAAGACATAAGTGTCTGAATTGCAAATTCATGATTTTGAAGATATTGGTGCATTAATTTCTCTGGATAAATAAGCATTACCATTATTCATTTCATCTTACTAGTTTCCAAGTTTTTCAGAGCTCAGAATTTGCATAAGTGATCAGCATCTTCAGAAGAACAAAGTTATCTGGATTTTCAGAGTGAACAAAGAAATTTTCAATTCAAAATTCAAAGAATGATTATCACTCCTAAAGGGTTGAGTTGTATAGTGATTTACAGTTGGAAGAAATGGTTATGGATAGATTTGTTTCAGTATCGGTGATCGCTTGTTATAAAGGCTCAGAAACTAGGCATAATCCTTTAACTCAGGGATTGGACATCCAACTAAGCACTTCATCCACTTTATAATAAACTCATTTAATATGTCAAACCCAGGGACATGTTACTTGAAACAGGCCAGAAAAATATATGCACGAAGCACTTTCTTGACCAATCATTCTATAATTGCTGTAGGAAATAAATGTTGGAAATGAACTACTCTGTGGCTGCAGGAAATAAATGCTTTTGAAAGGAAACTATACTATTGCTGCATGAAATGAATACTCAAAGGAAAGCTAAAATATTGCTGTGAAAGTAGATGATTGAAAGTAAATGATGGAAATGAATGCTGCTAGAAGGATGGAAGAGTGCACACAAACAACTATAATGCCTTAGTTACTCTGCCGCTTAGCCGCAGAAGCGGTAGCTGTCCTGTGGCTTTGGCTGTAGGAGTTGTTCAGCATGGGAATTGAAATAACAGAAATGCAAGAAAGCGAGATAACTAGAATGAATATAACTGAAGATTCCTCACCAAGTGGGCCCCCTTGGGTGAGTACCCAGAACACTCAATTACACAGAATTGAACTCAAAACTTCATTTTCTCATTAAATTGAATAACAAAGTACAAGAATTCTCAACAATAGTGAAATAACATAATGCAACTATAATAATACTACTACTACTACCCTCCTTCTCATGCAGAAGCGAGGCTTTATTTAAAGGGAAAAACATCTAACTACTAAACTCCACATGCCCTAAGAAAAGGCGAAGCTTTTATTACAACCAGCTAACAGAAAGGAAAACTATAAAATAGGAAATAGAATCGGTCTAGAAGAGAGGAAAGAACTACGTAGACAACAAATCTAACTTCCCACTCTCTCCTAGATTTCATCAAGGAAATTATTGCGCTCGCCAAGTCTTCGCTCAACCATCTCCACCTGGATTAACCAGAAACCTTCCACCGTTGCTACACCGATGTTTCATCCGTGTGTGTCTGCTGCAGGACCGAGTCAAGCATCCAACACATAGACGTGCTCAACTGAACAAGATGATAGTTGCTACTTTGATGCGCTACATTAACACTATTAGGATAAAATCATTCATGGCAATTTATTCAAAGTACATACATTATCTATTGCTCAAATAATCAATTTATTCATAAAACATGATCATAATTTCATAGCAATAAATAGAGCATATTCATCCTAATAAAGCACATTAAGTAGCATATGTCCATGGCATAGGTTCAGTGGTTGACTACCACATAATAACAGTTTTAGAGCATAAATTATTGGAATAATAAAAGAAAACATAAGAAATGACCTAGCAAAATTTCTTCTAAGGCATCTAAACGATGCCATTAAAATGGCCTATCATTTTGCCCCCTACGAAGACTAGTGTCGGTCCTCAGGAACTCAGACATTCTAGATCTTGGAAAGAACCCGGAGGTCTCCTTCTTGTGTTTCTCCAATCATGGAGGTGCCCACTTGCTAGTAGAACCCATTTGTGCACTCCACCTTTACCCGTCTACTCAGTTCCTGCTGTTCATCTATTTCATCATCCACACAACTGTACAATGGCCATAAAAGCAGGGGAGGCTGGAAGGTGAGTGGTAACCATCGATCGGGCGGTGGTTGTCTTCCCTGGCGTATATACCAACTAACACATTGCATTGTATCCCACAAGTTAATTAGACCGTGTGGCTCTATCTTCTTAAGTGCCAGGGTGAGTATTTCCCATCTCTACTTTAACCCTTCAGCTGCCCTGTCCCTGTCTGATAATGACAATTTTTCAAATGCTGAGAAAACTTCCTCATGACTTTCCAGAATCCGTTTCCTCGGTGCAGAATCATGGAATCCATAAAAAATTTGCATCCAGTCACAGTAAAGTCATCGTGGTGTCCAAATTTCAAGATGAAGAGGCAATGAAATGGACTTTTCCAAGATTTTTTACTTATGTAATTGCTCACCATTATTTATTTCATTATGAATCTAGGAAACAAGGGCAGACAAATGTATATCACCAATAAAAAGAAGGGTATTCCAATCAGTATTAAAAGGAACAATATAATTGTGCATGTATAATTCACATAGCAAATTCTGAACACAATTAGGTGATGTGTTGTATGCAGCCACAAATTCATGTGTGGTTTCTATGCCTAAGTTAACATCCTGAAGGATTCTCATTAATTTAAACAGGAAAAACTGCTCCTTGAGGCATAGAGCATAAACCCGTGGGGGTGGTATGCATTCTATCAATTCCGGAATTATATTTGCAATTTTATTTATCTTATTCTATAGAAATTCAATTTTTTGTTGTTTTCTTTCAAGCTCCCTTCTTAATTTTTTCTTTTCCAATTCCCACATCGATTTTTGGTATTGCATTGCATTGAAATAGTCAACCAAGAGAGAGTGAACAATTACCTCCTCAATTTTCCAATGTGGGACCACCCTGACTGCTTGTGGGTCTTCCTCTTTCTTTAGACAAACTGGCACATTTCCTGGAATAAGGGGCTTTCCCCATGACTGCCTTCCTGTAGAGAAGAAGATTCTCTTATGGAAACTTTAGGATATGCAACTTATGGTATTACACACTCTACTTCAGGAATCACCTCAGTGGCTACAGGATCCTTTTCCATCATACCCTGGAATTTTGTAATAGGATTGACTATTTTAGGTTGTTCTTGTAAGGGTTCCTCCAAGGAGACATGAGAATCATCAGCCGTAATAGGGGAACTTTTGTCATATGGTTGTGTCATGTTCAAATGAACACTTCTATGCAATGGGGTATCTGTAGAGACTGTAGGTTGCTTCTGTGAAAGTTTTCTTTTCTTGGTCGGTGTGGCTGTAGGAGAAACAGTAGAAAGAGGAATATCTCGACTCATATATTCTGCCATTTTTGCTTTGCCCTTTCCCTTTTTATATTTTTGCTCAGAAATTGTAGGAACCTCAGTTTCTTCACTCCCTGAAGTAGGGTTTGGATGGCCGGAGGACACATTCTCCTCATTAACTCCCAAAGGAGAAGAATTCCTCAAGGGTTCATCTTGTTCAAAAAATTCTTCTTCCTCATCAGGGTTATTTCCCTGTTCTTCTTGATTCTCGTGTTGTGGCCCCTCTCCATGCAATTCAATATGAGGTGCCACAATAAATCTATCCCAGGACATGGGAGAGACATCCCTCAGTGAACTTTCCACCAATAGTTTGATTAAACCATGGTGGGTCATTGTGTTCTATCGCCCCTTCCGTACCTCTTCAGCACTTAAATTCAAAAGGGCGTAAAGAAAGTTTGGAACATTTACTAAACAATTAAGTCGTAAATGTCTCAACAATTTAAAGTGAACTACATGCAAGAAGTAAAAATAGCCCTCATAGGTAATGTACCTTATGAAATTAATGGCCAACTAACGAAATTCCCCTAGAAGAGATGTCTGCTTTACTCCCTGTTTACTATAATCTATTGGGGCGTCTACTCGCAATGCAAATTCTGCTCTGGTTGTTTGTGCCTTGTGCCCGTGTGGAAATGCTTCACCTGTAGACAAAATTCTGAAGACTTCGGCAATCCATTCTTCTGAAGCTTCAATTCTCAACCCCTTAACATATGCAACTCCATTGCTATACATTCTCAAAAATTCCAGTATCATATCTTTGTCATACCCATTTAACCTAACAAAATAGGTGAGCCACCCTACTATGTTAAAAACCTGAATGTTGTTCTGGTCTTGTAACAATACTATGTGGTTTTATGGTTCATGTCGTATAGGAGAACCACCCATTCTGCTGCTTGAAATTCCAACAATGTCTGAAAAACTCAAAAATCTCCCTACTCCACTGATACTCTCTATTATGTTTTTGTTGAAAATCTCTCTGATGTGCCCAGAATCGGAATGAAAAATTTCTAGTATTTTCGGGTAGACAAGACAACAAATTTTTTCAAAATAATGATGTGAAGTTAATCTCAAATTTTGAGTTAAAAATAGGGCTGGTTTCAACAGTTTACACGCTGGGGTTGTCAAATCATAATTTCTGATATGACGACTCAGTACAATTCGAGTAGAAAAAATAGTAATGACAAAGATTGGCAATTATGACAGCAGATTTGGAAATGACATAAATTTTGAGCTGATGGGATATTTCATTTATTATACACAAAACCTTATTTACTGCCCCCTACAAAAAAAATGACAAGTGTCCTCACTTGCATGGCAATGTACAAAAAAATCAAGGGTGAATCGCTCTTATCAATTACAATGTGTCATAATCTTATTAAATGAAGTAAAACAATTTTTGAGGCAATAAAGTAATGCGTACCTTGGAATATCATACTGTTAAATTCCCAAATCTGGAAATATTTGATGACGTAGGCATAGTAAAAATTTGACCTGGCGCAATAATAAGGTGACGTGAATGCATTGATGGCAGAAAAAGATGATGAAAAACCAGATGAAATGACATTTTTATTATGGAAAAGAGATTTTCGTGGGAAACAATTTTTTTTATTATGACTACATGCGGGAAATTTTCAAAGAGACTACCAGAGCAAATAATTACTCCGGTTGGCTGTAGGAAAGCCCTCAATAGGAAGAGGTCCTTCGGCTACAGGAAATTATTCAGCTAGAGGAGGTTCCTCAGCTACAGGAGGTCCTTCAGCTACAAGTAATTCGTCAGCAGAAGGAGGAGGTTCTTCGACTGTAGGAGGTTCTGTGGCTGCAGGAGGTTGAGCAGATGTAGGAGAAATCTCAAACTGTCGCAGGAAATCGGCTTTTGTCTGTGGTTTATGGTATATGCGAAGCCTATGACCATTTACCAGTAACTTGAAATGTACAGGGTTGATGGTGGATAGTTGAACTGCTCTGTTAGAATAAACATGAATAATCTCATAAGGGCCAAGCCAACGTGTTGTAATCTTACCTTGGTTTTCTTGGAATCTTGAGTCATACAAAAGAGCCCAGTCACCAGGAGAAAACTATTTTGAAAGGATGTGAGAATCATGCCACTTTTTCCGCTGTGTCTAAAACAACTCTGTGTGCCACAAGGTGACCTTCCTTATTTCATCCAGTTGGTTAAGCTGCAGGATCCTATCGTGTTGCACCTCAGTAATATCAATTTTTAGTTGCAATGTCATTTGGAAAGTCTTATGCTCAAACTCAATCGACATCACAACTGTTTTTCCATATACCAACTCAAAAGGGGTAAATCATGTTGTAATTTTCCATGTAGTGTGGTAGTCCCATACTGCTTCTTGGAGGTGACTTCTCCAATCTTTCTTGTGCAATTGAAATCTCTTCGTGACGATAGCTTGTATCTCCTGATTAGTGATTTCTGCCTGACCATTCGCCTGTGGGTGATAGGGGCTTGATTTTTGGTGGCAAATATTATACTCGTTCATCAGAGCAGTCATCAATGTGGAGGTATTTTGAGCTCCTTGGTTAGTGACTAACTTACGGGGCACACCATATCGCGTGATTATCTCCTCATACATGAACTATGCAACTCTGTTATCCCTGGCATGCTTCATGGCTCTAACCTCCACCCACTTGGTTACATAATCAGTATATACAAGTATCTACGAATTGTCATCATATGCAGGAGTGATGGGACCAAAAAAATTGATTCCCCATTTATCAAATTGAGTCACTACAACCTGAGGAAAGAGTGGCATTTCATCAGATTTAGTAGGCCGCCCCATCCTTTGGCATCAATCACACTTCCTGGTGTAATTGGCTGAATCCTTGTAGAGGGATGACCAGTAGTAACTAGTATTAAGTAACTTCATGGTTGTCCTTTTGGCAACAAAATGTCCTGCACAGGGATCATCATGACAAGCCCAGAGGATGTCATAAGTTTCATCCTCTCGAATGCATCTTCTCAATACTTGGTCGGGGCCAATATAGAATAAAAAATCAGCAATCCATGAAAAGTTGAAAGTTTTCTCTATTAGTAACCACTTTTCCTTTGGAGAGAAGTGTGGAGGTACCTTTTGTGAAACTAGATAGTTAGCAATATAAGCATACTAGGGTGCTTTTGCTACAATGGAGAACATGTGGTCGTCAGAGAAACTATCATCGATTGCCATAGGTTCATCAACATTTTGCAGGCGTGAGACAAAATCGACCACTACATTTGATCTGCCTAGGTTATCTATGATGGTAATATCAAACTCTTGTGGCAGAAACAATCATCTAGCTAACCTTCCTATTATGGCAGGTTTGTTAGCTAAGTACTTAATAACTACATGATTTGTATGCACAAAGATTTGGTAACCAGTGACATAATGGTAGAATTTGTTCAGAGCATAGATAAAAGCCAATAGCTCTTTTTTGGTAACCATGTAGTTCAACTCAGCTCCTTGTAGATTTTTGCTAATAAAATAGAAAGCGTATTCTAGTGTACCTTCCTTCTATCCAAGAACTGCGCCAACAACATGATCAGAGGCATCTGTATGTATGTGGAATGGGAGTGCCCAATTAAGACCTTGCAGGACAGGTGCCTGAGTGAGTATAGACTTTAGCTACAGGAAAGCTTCATCACAGTTTGATGTCCAGATAAAGTCAGTATCTTTAGAGGGCAGTGAATACAAAGGGTTGGCCATCTTGCTGAAGTCCTTTATGAATCTTCTGTAATACCCAACATTACCAAGAAAGCTTCTGACATCCTTTTGTTTGGCTGGGGTAGGCAGATTAACAATGACTTCAATTTTGGCCGGCTCTACCTGAATGCTAAGAGCATAAATGTAGTGACCAAACACTACTCCTTCCTACATCATCATAAAACACTTCTCACTGTTCAAAGATAGGTTATGTTCTTTGCATCTGGTGAGGACTTTTTCCAGATTTTCTAATGCTTCCTCATAAGTTTCCCCATAAGTTGTAAAGTCGTCCATGTAGATCTCCATACAGTCATGGGAAATATCAACAAAAATGCTAATAACCACCTATTGAAAAGTAGCAGGAGCATTGCAGAGGCCAAATGGAAAAATTGAATAAGCAAAAGTCCCCCATGGGAAGGTTAATGTGGTCTTTTCTTGATCCTCTGGAAGAATCTAGATCTGATTGTATCCACTGTACCCATCCAAGAAAGAAAAGTATTTCTTTCCTGCTAGAGAATCCAAAACCTGGTCAATGAATGGAAGAGGGAAATGGTCCTTTTTGGTGGCATTGTTAAGCTCTCTATAGTCCACACACACTCTCCACTTGCCACCTTTCTTAGGAACTATGACTAGTGGGGAAACCCACTGGCTGTCTGATATAGGATATATGGAACCGGCTTTAAGGAGTTTTTGGAGTTTGGCTTTGACTATCTCATGAAGGGCAGGGTTGACACGTCTTTGAAATTGCCTTACTGGGGGTTTATCCTCCTTTAGGAAGATCCTATGAGTGCATAAATTTGGGTCTAGACCTTTCATATCAGTGTAATTCTAGGCAAAAGCTGTAGTGTGGGTCTTCAGTAGCTTGGTCAATGATGTTTACTACTGAGGAGAAAGTTTGCTATTAATATTCAAGCAACGTTCGGGGGAAACTTCTAGTTGATTCATGAGCTCGACCATAGATGCATCTGTCAATGAGGGTAATTGGATCTCATAGGGAAGCATTTGGGGATAGAGCTAGTTGGATACAGGGGAAGATAATTGGTAATTAGAGTGTAACGGCTGTAGGGAGTAGTTTTGGAAGGAACTATCCAAAGGGTCCAAGTTTGATCCATACTGGTTATGCAGAATGTTGGTGATTACTTTATCTTCCTCCTGAAGCTGTAGGAAGGGATCCCTTGTTAAAATCATTAATTGGGAGACTGAATTAATAACTTCATCTTCCTCTCCTACATTTGGCCATATGGGAGAGGCTAATTCCATCTGAGGTTGAGGAGGTTACAAGGCCAAAGTTTTGGTGTGTTGGCCATCAGAAATGATCATATCTCCTGACCAACAACCAATGTAGGCATTAGCGGTAGCCAACCAAGGAATTCCCAAAATAATTGGATAGCCTCCTAGGGTAGCTTTTAGCGAGATGATCATGAAATCTGTAGGTAGGACCAAGACTCTAGGTCAACCATAATGTCCTCCACCACTCCATCAGTATTTACAGTCAAACTTTCTGCGAGCTGCAGGACAGTAGGTGTATTGCAAAGGTTGGTGATACCAAGGTGTTGCATAATGTCCTTGGTCATGATACTAATGGCGGTTCCAAGATCAATCAAGGCATTTTTTATAGCAGTCCCATTGATAATGACCTCAAAAACAGGGCTGCCAGGGTCAGAATATTTTGGGACGGCAAGCTTCCCTAACATGATGTCTGCTAGTTTGCCCAGGACATGGACAATATGGGGATCCTTCTTCTTGTGGCCAGGATTTTTAAAGAAAGCTTCCTTGATGGCTTTTCCATATGTGGGAACATCTTTGATTGCCTCGAAAAGGGGAATTTGGACGCTGATGTTCTTTAGTTGGTCAAGGATATTGAAATTTTCTTCATCAGTGGTCTTCGGATTGCTCTGCTGCAATCTTTGTGGGAAAGGAGGAATGGTAGGCTGATTGGGCTTAGCTGGTGATGCAGGGGCTACTGGATTAGATGGCTTGTCAAGTTGATTGGGCTCCTCAAGAGACATTTTAGTAATTACAGGAGGCTCAGGTGCAGACAGAGTGGTACCAGACCGCATGTGAATATCATCCAGGTTAATTACATACGCAGGGTATTGCATGGGATACTGTGATTGGTCTGTAGCATACACATTTTTTTGCAGTGGAGGAGGTTAATTGTTAGGGTTTGACTGCGGCTGTGTAGGTAACTGATTAGGCTTAGGAGTAGGATTAGTAGCTGCAGGAGGTGGCGAAAGAGCTTGCTACTGTGGAGGCTGCATAGGTGGTGGAAAAAATCCTTGTGGTTGATTTGGCCATTGCTGGTTACCTCGCCACGGTGGGTTTTTCTGCCAATTACCTTGCGATGGATGTCACACCCCTTGCGGTTGTTTCCAACCTCCTTGAGGGTTTGGCCACTATGGATTGGGGTAAATCTGCCACTGATTCTAGGAATTATTCCAGAGAGGATTTTGGTAATTCATGGGGGGTTGCCATTGATTATTATAAAAAGGACCACTAAATGAAAGAGGATCCTGGGGCATACCTTGTCTCTGTACCCATGGTCTTCACTGAGCGACGAAGAACATCTACTCATCCTTTGGTTCAACTGGTTTGTAATCAGTCGACATTTGTGTAGTCTCCATGTTAGCAACCAGTTTGCATATGCAGTCTCTCTTCTTCTGTCTGTAATGTGGATAGAATTATGCTAGCATGACCTCTGCTTCCTCATGTTTCTTCTTAGCATGCATGGTGTCCAGCTGGGTGGCCATGTTGTTGATGATATCTTGCTTAAAATCGGACAAGAGATTGGTTATCTCGGTCCGTGAAGCACCAACACCATTGGACTTCCCCAGAGTGGACCTATATCCTCTTCCTTTCTTAACAGCAGCTCTTGATTATTTAAGGAAGATCTTCTGGATATCATCCCATGATGCCTGGGTGATATATCCTCCGGCCATTAGGTCTAATTCCTCTGTGCATCCATCATGAATGCCTCACAAAAATAGAAACTTCTGAGATTCTTCATTGAGCTCATGCTGAGTATTCTTCTGCAAACTGAACATGAACCTTGAGACATAATCCTCAAGACTCTCATCCTCCTTTTGTGACATCTTAAAGATGTAATCCCCTCACATATCATTCCCTTGATAGTACTCCTTATATTTCAGAAAGAGAGCATCCTTCATTTCATCCCAATTATGGACAACATCCTGTCCTAAGCCCATAAAACATTGCAATGCAGACTCTTTAAGTGTGACATGGAAGAGCTTAAGCCTATGGGAATCAGTGGTGTATTCATAGCTCCTACAAAGGATATCAAACTCAAAGAGAAAGGTAATCAAATCCTCTGTGACAAGGCCGTAAAATTTTGGAAGAGCAGAAGAGGGAATATTTTTGAGGTTGTTATTATCTCGCTGATCAGAGATGGGGAAAGGAAATGTAGTAGGATAAGCCATCCTCCATTATTGTGGAGGTAGATTTTTAGGTAGGTTCTAAGGTTGGTAGATGACTAATTTCCAAGGATTTTATTCTCAAGGATTTCAGAGTTCTAGATTAGCAAAGGGTTCAGCAAATAGATTGGCTTTTGGTTGTTCCTGAAAGAACCCACAAAAGTCACCCTCAGAAGATGAGGACGATGAAGGGGCTTCAAGAAGATAAATAATAGCGTCAATGAACTATTTTTCTTCCTCAAATAGGTTTTGGTGTGGATTTGGAAAGTACCTTCCTCAGGCGTCTCTTCGTCTATTATGCATGCAGATAGTATGGAATGACATGAATATCAGTTTGATTTTCCAAAATAAGGCTTAATCTACTTAAAGCAGGGAATAAAAGCATGAAAACAAATCCTAAGAATGGTTAAATAAGAACCAGGCTTGGCACCGTCCCTAGCAGCGGCGCCAAAAATGATTGCTTGTTATAAAGGCTTAGAAACTAGGCATAATCCTTTAACTTAGGGATTGGACATCCAACTAAGCACTTCATCAACTTTATAATAAACTCATTTAATATGTCAAACCCAGGGACATGTTACTTGAAATGGGCCAGAAAAATATATGCACCAAGCACTTTATCAACCAATCATTCTATAATTTTTGTAGGAAATAAATGCTGGAAAGGAACTACTCTATGGCTGCAGGAAATAAATTCTTTCGAAAGGAAACTATACTATTGCTGCATGAAATAAATTCTCAAAGGAAAGATATATTATTGCTATGAAAGTAGATGCTTGAAATTAAATGATGGAAATGAATTCTTCTAGCAGGATGGAAGAGTGCACACAAACAACTATAATGCCTTAGTTACTCTGCTGCTCGGCCGTAGGAAGCGGTAGCTGTCCTGTCGCACTGGTTGTAGGAGCTGTTTGACATAGGAATTGAAATAACAAAAATGCAGGAAAGCACGCTAACTAGAATGAATCTAACTAGAGATTCCTCACCAAGTGGCTCCCCCTTGGGTGATTACCCAGAACACTCAATTACACAGAATTGAACTCAAAACTTCATTTTCTCATTAAATTGAATAACAGAGTACATGAATTCTCAACAGTAGTGAAATAACAGAATGCAACTATAATAATAATACTACTACTGCCCTCCTTCTCACATAGGAGCGAGGCTTTATTTAAAGGGAAAAACATCTAAATGCTAAACTCCACATGCCCTAAGAAAAGGCGGAGCTTTTATTACAACTAGCTAACAGAAAGGAAAACTAGAAAACATGAAATATAATCGGTCCAGAAGAGAGGAAAGAACTGCGTAGAAAACATATCTAACTTCCCACTCTCTCCTAGATTTTATTAAGGAAATTATTGCGCTCGCCAAGTCTTCTCTCAATCGTCTCCACTTGGATTAACCATAAACCTTCCACCGCTGCTATGCCGATGTTTCATCTGCGTGCGTCTAATGCAGGACCGAGTCAAGCATCCAACACATAGACGTGCTCACCTGAACAAGATGACAATTGCTACTTTGATGCGTTGCATTGACACCGTTATGATAAAAGCATTCATGGCAATTTATTCAAAGTACATACATTATCTATTTCTCAAACAATTAATTCATTCATAAAACATGATAATAATTTAATAGCAATAAATAGAGCATATTCATCCTGATAAAGCACATTAGGTAGCATATGTCCATGGCGTAGGTTTTGTGTTTGACTATCACATAATAGCAATTTTAGAGCATAAAGTCTTGGAATAATAAAAGAAAACATAAGAAAGGACCTAGCAAAAGTTCTTCTAAGGTATCTAAAAGATGTCATTAGAATGGCCTATCAATCGGTGAAGAAAATGAGTCACCCAACATCCAGCCGAGCTTCAACCAGCGGGAAGAGTAGGGATGATAATGATCTAAAAGGGAAGAGGAATTATTCAGAAGAGTTCATATAACTGCTTCCAGGCTCCAATTAGGGAAAAACGATAAACAATGAATACCTTGGTGATAATTATGCATATATTAGGGATGCTAAAATGCCAAACTATTCTGGTTATCATTTGTTCAACTATTTTCATAACAATAGCGACGGTCCTATGCCTATATCAAACCCTTGGACGAGTGTATTGGCTAAATTAGTTGTCCCTGATATATTTGTTGATGTTGATTTGATATTAGAGTTAGCCAGTAGGTATGACACTGTTTCAAGGACCATCAAGAAAGATGATGGCACTGTTTTAGTAACCTTGGATAGGGCGTCATTCATGAAAGATTTTGATATGTATAACCCCTGTTCAACAAAGATAAATTTGAAATCCCTAGCTGCTAGATATACCAAGGAGTTTGGTATTGTAGCTAAGTTAATTCAGGCCCATGTGCCAAAGGGAACTAGGAATTACATTTCCCCTATCCCAAGTGATAATGCCCCATACTTTTACAAAAACCTAGAATTCTATATGAAGTACATTTCATATGCCCTATGCAGAGTCTTAGGTGTGTATAGTGGAAGAGAGAGAGTATCATCAGACATGCTGATGATCATTATAGATTTAAAAATTCCTTATGTTAGTACTGACTATGGTTACATTTAGTATGTATTTGATAAAATGCACTAAGGATTTGTTGATATCCAGAGCAAGGTAGGAAGCCCTAAGTTCCTGCAATATTCATTTCTCATGAATTTAATTATGTTTTACAATTTCAATATCATGGACCAGTCAAATTTATAGCTGAAAATATTTTATCATGGACAGATAAGCCCTATACAAATTTGGTTAAGGGTATGGAACTATGCTTCTAGAGAAAATGAATTTTGTGCATTTGAGAATTGGGTATTATACCCCTTATTGAGCAATCTAGGAGTGAATATGACTAATCTTCTAGTGAAGGTGTTACAATTATTGAGACCCTGGAAATTTGTAGACAAATGGAAGGAGACCACAACTGGGGTGACTTCTACTATCATCAGAATTTCACTTTGATCAGAGTATATGGCTTTTCTCAGCCACCACATATTTTTCCTTACAGAGTGCCACCCATAATTGCAATCATGGAGTTTCTATGGAAACCTATGCTAATAGATAGGGAGCATTTGGATCCACACACGAAAGGAACCTTTACACCAAGGCAGTTTATTGCCTCTGATTTCACAATAGGGAAAAGAGCTTATGATCTAGTGAATGGGTGGTTGAGACACTACAGGATGAATGTTGCCTTGTATAGATATATTGATACAGAGGGATTTATAAAGAGTGCTAAGAAACTGTTGACACCCTCCATACCAATTACAAAGGAACATCATCCATGTGAGGAAGAATACTTGATTAGAAACATCCTTGAAGAGGATGTAATTTCAGAAAGATCTACAAAATATCAAGATTTGATGGATTTGGAGCAACAACTCAAAAAGAAAGGGATTCCATTTGGTGGATATTTCCCAGGTATGCCCTATTTACATAGGTTAGAGAAGATGATTGAAACACATGGCACACTTTGCAATCAACTAGAGGAAAAGATTGAAGATAAGGACATGATCCAGATAAGCATTCCTCATCAGAATATAGCAGTAGTTACTCTATACATAGCCCACCACCTCAGGATCAACCACCTCATAATGATGAAAATATAATTGACTTGACACAAGGGCATGAGGATGAGGTAGATGATGAACCTCCACATAAGAAGAAAAGAGTGGAAATAGGGGAGCCTTCTGTAGTAAAGACAGAGAAGAAGAAAAAGGATAAAGTTAGTGCCCTATTCACACGGACTAGTGCCTATGACCAGTAACTAAGAAAGGTCATTAGGGAGGGAAAAAAAAGGGGGGGAGGACACTGATGACAATGTGGAAATGTCCCTCATATTGTGCCAAGATGAAAGGGAGTTGCAACAAGAGGAGTTCATAAAAGATGATGAATTCATGAATAGAAAGGAATTCAAAGACTTCCTGATATGGGCTAAGCAACAACAAGTGGGAGCACAGTTGAAACTGGATGGAGGAGAAGCTATAACAAGTGAAGCATTACAAGCTCTCAAAGAAGATGATCCAGAATCTAATAAAATGACTCCTAATGTGGCCAGACAACTAGTGAATTCAAGTGGTATGTTACTGGTAGAAGGATGGGACCTGGTTTCAGCCTTCATTATTGATCAAATCAGAAGGCAACCAGACATACAGTTCTCCTACAGAGACACAAGTAGGGGAAATGATCAAATGATGTGGCTATAATGCCCAATCTCAAACCCTAGAAATGTGGTCTCTAGCTCCAAAGAATCAAATCCATCATTAATAAATGTCCAAGAAAAGATGGAAGGAGATAATATAATCTGGTTTGTCCACAACACAGGAGACCTAGAGGTTTCTGAGGCTCTGACCCACTTTTCTCACCTGAATGAAGCAAAGGCAGTTTAGATGTCCAACATATACCGGAAATTATTTGATGAAACAAGCCTTATTGCTAAGGATAAAGAAATAGGTCTAATTAAGATCAGTTCCATGGAAAAAATAATTGCAGATCTGACCAAGAAGTTACAAGAGATGCATGAACCTGTCGTTGCTGAACCAAAGCAAGTTACAAATGCACTGGTGAAAATAGACGATACAGGGGATACACAAAAGGAAATAGAGAAAAAGGATTTAGAGAAGAATGGTGTGTCTTTAGAAGCCTTTCTAAATATTTTGCAGCATAGGATTTGCATCCTAAAAGATAAGGTTGATTTAGTACATGGGGCCTATAATAAGTTGCATGGTCTACAAATTGAAGTGACTAATTTTAAGTCAATCTTGAATCCATTTTATGTTACTTGGTCAGTAAGGGCCAGTTTATTTGAGAGATTAGCATCCTTGCAGCCACATAGGGAAGATTTTCTAGAGATAGTTACCCAAGTTGGAGATGAAATAGATCATATTGGGGTAACCTTGTCCTTTTTTAAGGGCAAGGCAAATAAGATAGAGGCTAGCATAAATATGTTTGGATCAGATTTAAATAAATTCATTCCCTCAATAAAAATAGAGGATGATCAGAATAAGTCAGTGGATGCATCGAGGAATGAGTTTGATTCATTATTGCCTATTAAAGAGGCATTTCTATCTGATACTGTAGAGTTAGATATGGGGGCATTTAATAAGACCCTAGATGAAGCATTCAAGGCTGAAACATACTTCAATAAGTTAATGACAGATGTCAAGAGCATAACACATGCTAGATGGGAATGACAAAAGACACTATTGGGAAACATTCAGAGCTTTAATTGGCCTTATGAGGCAGAGATTTCAACATGGGATCTTCTAACAAAGCCCAAGAAAAAGAAGACTGCAGATATGGACTTGGATGTGTTAGATACAAAATAGAAAGACACCTAACACCTGATCTTTGAGCACAAGGAGGTTAGTCATCTGAAAGATAAGTGTATGTTAGCCTGTAATAATGGTCACTTAATCTCGCAACAACTATTGGAGGCTATCTAGAACATATACAGACAAAGGTGCCAGATGACAAGGATTTGAAGATCAAATCTGATTTCATTCTTCTATTTTGTCCTTCCACCGCTTGGTGTTTTCTTGGATTTTGTCTATTTCTGTATTTTAGGGTTAGGTATTAAACCATCCTAAGCTTCTTGCATCCTTAATTTTGAAGTATTCCAAGATGGTTTATGCTATATATAGAGCATTTGTATCATTTTGTAAGAGGATATTGAAATATGATGATGAGATGAGAATTGCAAGCTAGACTACTAAATTTGTTTCAGTTTTTGTGCATATTGTCTTTTGAATGTATTTGAAGCAGTGATAAAATTAATAAAATACATTGCACTTTATGTCCTATACCTTGTGTTTGTCTCTTTATATTTATGTTCTAGCTTGTGTATGTTTAAATTGTAAGGCAGTTCAAATATACCAATTACAAGGTAATTGTGCAGTTGCTTGCGAGTTCTTTCAAGGAGAGAATAAGTCTTGCAGGTGATCTCAGAGAGCTAAGTAGGATCTGATAATAGGGGTATTGGAGTGAAAGGTAGTCTATAAGGCATTACACTCAAATTGCATATATTTACATTAGTGTTGTGGATTTACATTTGACATAGACTCTTTGCCCAAGGATTAGGCACTGGTTAGGGTTTGGAACACATTGGAGGACTTGATGTTTTAATATGATAGAAATGACATCCAATGAAAATGAATAATACAATGGAGTAAGGATTTTTTAGAACGAAGGTTTTTCTCTCATGAGGGTTTTCCCAAGGTATATGTTCTATTATCTTGTGGTTTTTCTATTTTGTCTTTCCACAATGGTTATTTTTTAAGCTTGTATGCATGCTTAGTCTTTCCATAATTGAGTTTGAAACATTATTTCCTAGCAAGAATCCTAGAGACCTTTCATAGACAATGGAATTGAGCTTTATAGATTTTTAATATGTTGAGGTAGTTGATCTAGGGTCAACATTTATTTTCACTTGATTCTTTGTTCCCTTATTTCAACTCTCTTATTGAAGCTCTCAATATCCCTCTTCACTACTAAGGTGTCTTCTACCTTCAAGATAACAACAATGTAATTAGTTATTTTCTAAGGATCAATTAGCTTCAATTAGCTTCTTCACAATTAAGACTGACATTTTAAGTATACATCAAAATTTCAAAGGTTTGCCTTAGGAATATTATCCTTATGGTGGAAAGTTATATATTCAACAACTAAATTATGGTTTTTTCCCTTCCAATGCAAACAATGCTACCCATTAGGCATTTTGCTTTTAATTACTTGCCCAAAGCTATAAAGGTGTGTGATAATGGAACCTAATGTTCCTACTTTGCATTAAAAATATACACTCCATCTCTTCCCAGATATAACCATTCAACTTATACACCCCAATAGAGTTTGAACATTAATAACGATAACAACACTATAACTTAAATATGACACTAATATATCACTTAAAGCAGTCACGAGCCTCTGTGGTGCTCTACAACCTCCTTTTTCCCGCTCTAGTTTTTTTGAATTCATGTTGGCTTTGACCTCCTCGTTTCCTGGGGACCTAGGGGACCCGGTGGTTCTTTGTCTGGACCTGTTCCTTGTGTTGTCACACAAAGATGACAGAGGGTGTTCTACAGTCAATATGGGCTTCGCTTCGTTGGCGGTTTCTTTCTTGGAGGACTCTTATTACTCACGAAATATGGCGAGTAACGACTCATTTTTGTCTAGCCCAGAGGAGGTGGGGGTAGATAAGGACTACCAACTGGGGGGTTGGAAGAAGGCAATATTAGGTAAGAAATCCCTGAACTCCCTAGATATCCTAGATTTTACTGAGGGTGAGTTTGGACCGGAGATCTTTGTCCTTGATGGGGTGGTTGATAGCATTACTTCTTCGCTTCATCTTTGTCTAGTGGGTAGATTTATCGCCTTCAGACCTACCATTGATATGGTGTGGCAGTGGTGCGTGAACAGATGGAAAGTAAAGGGTAATCTAAGTGTCTCGACAATACATGGAGGCCTCTTTCTCTTTAAGTTTCACGTTGTAGCATATTTTACACATGTTTCCACTGGGAACTGGTGTTATGGGAAGCATTGTCTGTTAATGGAAAAGTGGAATCCTGGGTTTAACCCAGAAGTGGATCTTCAGAAGGCTGCATTAGTGTGGGTCTGTCTCCCTGGGCTCCCCCTAGAATTTTGGGATGAAAAAGTGGTCCATTGGATTGGGAACTCATTTGGCCAATAAGTGTCAGCGGATTTTGTTACTTTGAAAAATTTCAGGCTGTGTTTGCAAGATTTTGTGTTAATGTCAAGATGAATAAACCCCTCCCCAACTTTGTGATGCTGAAATCCAAATGGGGAAATTGGAATCAAGCCATTTTTTATGAGAATTCCACCCTCCACTGTCAGTGGTGTGATAAACATGGACATGTTGTAGCGGATTGCAAGACTGCACCCCAGTTGGATGATGGGATTTTAGTGGTCCTTCCCGCTATGGTTTTTTTTGAACCAATTATCATCTGTCTGTTGACTAAGGTGGGGGTGGAGGAAGGACCCATGGATGGGATGCTCCCTCAATTGATAGGAGATGAGGATAGTCTTAAATCTTTCAAGAAGACTGAAGAAGATAAAGGTAAGATGGTTGAAAAAGAGATAACCTTGGAGGAGGGAGAAGTGGGAGAGAGGAGGGAGAAGTGGGAGAGGATAAGGGTAAGAAGGTGGATCAGGAGACAACCCTGGAGGAGGGTGAATTTGTTAATGTCTTGGAGGATATCTCTAACTCCAAAAGGGAAAGCCTGAAGATAAAAACAAAAAAGGGATAAAGTATGTTTCCTCTGTCTACTGGCCTGAAGGTTTTGGGTGACTCAGGAGAGGATGGTATCTTTAGCAATTGGGGAGAGGTAAGGGCTCCAAATTTTTTTTCCCCTTCCCAGAGTGGTGGGACAAATGTTAAGTTGATAACATTGTTATCCCCTTCTTCGTCGTCGGATGGTCCCCTGGAATGGTCAGAACTGAAAAGGAAAATGAGAGGGGGGGGAAAAGGTGGACATGTGAAGTGAAGCCAAGGTCGGTAGGCCCATGGCGAGATCAGTAAGAGAAAAGGAAATAGAAAGGGAAATTTCCACTAGATGAAAATTAACCTTAGAAGACTCCCAGAAAGGTAGAAAATGAAGTTCCTCTCTTGGAACTTGAGGGGCATGAAGAGCCCCCAGAAAAAGTATGATTTGAAGAAGTATATAATAGATTACAAATTTGATGTGGTGCTAATCCAAGAAGATAAGATGTCATATAAAAATTGTGTTCCTCTTGTGGATAAAATATGGCCTGGTGCAACCTTCTGTTATGCCCTGCATACCCATCCCTACATTTTTGTGTGCAAAATGTTGGGTCCCCTTTTTCGATTTTGCTCTTGCCATGTTTTCTTTGTTTCCTTTGTTTTTCCTCTGGGCTTTGCTCCTGCGAGGTTTGTCTTTCTTTTTCTTCCTGTCTTTTGCACCTCCGGGCCCGGTCCTGGAGTTTGTTGTTCTTTCCAGAGCTGAATTCCAGACTCTGGGATTCTCTTCAACCATGTCTTCTTTCGTGAGAAGGCATATTTGCGTGGAACCCCCAGGCCTGGAGTCCGGAGGTCCGCCTGTTCTAGAGTTTGCAGAGAAGAGTTAACTTGTTTTTACCCTAAGGGTATAAATGGTAATTACCTATCAGTTTCACAATTACCACGATTAAAACACTTAGAGAATTCAGAGAGATTCATAGGCGATTAAACTGCAAATTGCTCTGTGCTTAGTGGTTGATTAAAGGTTGATTTGCGGCGCTTGTTCGTGATCACTTGAGGGTAGAATTATTGCAGAGCGCTCCCTGTGTTCTTCCCTGCTCTTCGTCGTGTTTCTAGGTAGGTTTGCGGTTTCGCCTTCTCTATTTTCCTATTTTATGGTTCTTTCTATTTCCTTTTACTTCACTTTTGTTTGGTCTTGTCGCTTCCGCCTTTTGCATTTTACTTTTGGGTTGCCTCACGTTGGTGGGTTGGCTCTACCAAAGGGTTGTCCACCCTTTGTGCAGTTGTAAACTAGTCTATATGATGTACATTGTTGTAGGGTATCTCTTGTGCTTGTATAAATGTTGTATAATCATGTAAATAGTTTGTAGATACTGTATATATGTCATCGTTGTTCTGTGAGCTTTGCGTTGGTCCCCGCAGAGCTTCAGTTCCCTGTATTTTAGTGTATATATGTCATGGCCTTCAACCCTCTGTATCTCATGTATATCTCCTATGTATCCTTCCATTCTCAATGAGCTCGTTGCGCCCCATCATTTCTTGCATCATTTTTCTGAGCTCATCGAGAGGGAGTCACCACGGCTCAAACTCGACACCTTGTTGGTTCGAGCCATGGTAGGTTTCTCTCTCCTATGTCATGTCACCTTGATGGCGGGATTAATTTCCCATGAGTCGACATTTAAACCATGTCCCATCTGGCATTCAATTTTCCCTCATGTCAGCCTGCTTGTCACCATTAATGACATTTACGCCATCTGTCATGTGGCCATGTGACAAGCCATGTCATCCAAATACAACTTACTATTGGTCACGTCTATAATGGCTAGTTTATATAGACTTTGGGTTGTAAGGATTCCCTTGTCTTTCATTTCCTCCTATCACTTCGTTCAACATCCCGAAATCTAACCCATGTCTATTTCAAGTATTCCTGAATTTTTGATATGTGATAACACTTATTGGACAGGTGCAGGGTGGTGACGAATCCCCCAGAGTTTCTAATATTCATTTTATATATACCATGTTCTAATGGTTCTATGGTCTTGTAGGTTGCAGATAGTTGGTCAAGATGTCTGAAGTAATCACCCCTCTGATAGCCCGAAGCTACCTACCACTTTCACTCGGGCGGCCACAAAAACCAAGGCCGAAAAGATGTTGGCAAAGCTACTGTTAACCTCAAAATACCCAAAGGAAGGAGTTCTCATGGGGTCCAAGGTGGACTCCAAAGTATAGGAAATAACAGACACAGAGCCCAGACTTTGGGCTGAAATGCAGGGCTTAATTCAAGCCATATACCGATTAAAGGCTGGCATAGACAATATGGCCACTCACTTGGCCGCTTCTGGCATTATAAAGGCCGTGAAATTTTCCTATGCGGTGTAATCACCAGAACTGATACTTCAGTTGGCAACATTGTATAATGCACCTACTCAGACCGTTCTTCTTACCAATCCTCGGCCGCTACAATATTCAGAAACAATCGTCACCCTAGACGCAACAACTTTTTCCTCAGAGCTGGGGATTTTGCAATTCCATGGGTTCATCATCTTCAACCAAACCAAGTCATTATAGGAGTTTGAGGAAGCTGCTCTCGTCTCCCGGTAATACCTTAACAGTCACTGGCTGAAGTCCCTGAAGAGGGACCATAAAAGGATGAAGTTGGAAATTCCCCGTGGGGATTTCATAGAACCCATTCAGGCGGGCATCATATTTTTATGCAGAATCTTCAGATTGACCCATGCCTGAGATTTCTCAGCATGGATGTACTACTTTCCCGCATCACCACCCGTAACCAAAATTTCAACTGGGCAGCCATCATTGCCAATCATGTGGACATGCAGCTGAAGGGCATCATCCAGAGTTCCAAGTTCTACATGACATCTTATGTGCTATGGGCACTAGCTCAACAAAGACTAGATTTTATAGGTTTGAGAATAGTTGGTGAACTTGGGAACGGGTCGGGTGAGTTGACGCCATGGGATCATTATCCCCAAGTATAATGGGAACTCAGTTTCTTGAATTTCTATCGGGTAAATGATGCTTTCATTTACCATAATATCCTAACACTTACCCGGGACACCAGGTATCAATTATCACAGCAGGCAATAAACCTGGTCAGCACTTATGGCCACTACTTTATTTAGTTCCAACACCACACCTACATTCGGGTGGTTGGCTTCCTTGGGAAGCCCTATCTTCTTCCCCGGTACTGCAAGGAAAAAATCATTCTTTTGGAGTTCTACCGGTAGATGATGGACCTGCACGCCTTATTCACATTGAAGAAGGTCATCAACGTCCCATTCCCATTTTTGTGCAGGAATTATACGTGTAGCCTCACCGCGGCAAGGGAGGAAGATAATGAATTGAAAAGCCTGGGACTGGTGGAATTCCACCACGCCAGAAAGAACTATGATCATCTCAGCAAGATTGCCACAACGCTTCCCCGGGCATCCCCGTTGAATGAAGAAGATATTGAAGATTTTTGGGCAGACTGCCAGGACAATTTTGATCTCCAGGCCCGTCAACATTCATGCATGTCCAAAGGACTCATGAAGGCGCCCGACCTTCAGACTTTTTCGAAGGGATTTTCAGATGACGGGAAACTAGAAGACCTGACATACAAGGAACAAGGATTGGACAAGTTGGATCTCCCTTCAATGAATTGGGCCACCCCAGAAGACTTGACAATCGAGGGAATATGTCGCCCTATTTTGGAGGAGTCACCAATATTTTGCATGGGTGTGTCCCAAGAGCACCCGAAAGAAACAAATAGTCCGAAAGGCTACTCCATCTTCTGCCACCGCTAGACCTAGCACAAGCAAGGGGAAAGATAAAGATGGCGCCCCAGCCAAGGTACCTCCCCAAGGTCCCACCCCTTTGATGGTACAACTGCAACAACAAATGGAGTCAGCGAGGCTGGCCAGTCAACAAATAAGCACGCAGATATCCTCCGGTCTCCTCGTAACTCCAATGGCATTTTCTCACCCGGCGGGATCTCCGTTGTTGGCTGCGATGATGAGTAGAAATAATTTTGCTGAGCTAGAGTCTACCAGTATTTTGGAAACTAGGGTCCCACTACTGAGAAGGAAGAAGAAAAAGGTGACCCCCACCCCAAGCACAGCCGCTAGCCCCGGTATGCCGGATGTGCCTCCAATTGAAGTCAGTTTGGATTCCCCCAAAGTTGAAGAGATCCCTGATAGCCCTCCCCTACACGATAATTTTGATGATGTGTTTGGGGCGGATCAAATCATGAACTTGCAAGAGGATATTGGTCAAGCGGTTGAGGAAATTGCCACCCAAAATAAAGAGGAGATCCCAACAGAAAAGGAAGTTCCAAAAGAAGGATTTGCATCAAAACAAGAAACTTGAGATGAGACACATAGGGAGAATGAGTGGGAGAAAACATTGGCCCAGGAGGCCGAAGATACACCAAGGCAAACCACAGATGAACAACCAATGGTTGGGGAACCCGAACCCACGGGATCAACTGTACCCCCGATCATCATGCACCAAACGCCTTTGGTTACTCTGGGTGAAAAAATGCCCCGGAGCACATTTGGTGAGATGGTAAAGGCAGATGCATTGTTAAAATTTAGCCAGAAACCTCACCCACCTCCAGACAATGTTCTGATGGAGGAAAATGTTCCAGCGAACTAGGCCAATGAGTCCGAAGAACAACAGCATCAGAATGACCGGGAAGTCCCAGGAAATGTAAACTTTGGGTCAACTAATGTTGGGAGGGATGAGGGAGTCCCAAAAGATACAAGTGATATGGATGTCGGAGAAGGAGAAGTCCCAGATATCACAAAAGGGAACAGCGACACAGTAGTGAATACTGAGGCCTCTGAAGAGCGGGAACAGGAACATGAAAGAGAAAAGGAGCCCGATGACACTAAAAATTATGGGAACACACCGCTGGGTTCCAAAGAGAATATGGATACTCACATCCTAACTGCAAAGCCACCCCAGTCACCCCAATTACTAGTGGAATCAAGGAAAAGGAAGGCCCCGGTGGTAGCGACAAAAGTTTCGCTCTCCTTGGCCGAGATGATGGCCCCCAATACAGAGGCTCATAAGCCCAAGAGGGCACAGACGGTCCATACCCTTCGAACCAGGCCAACAGGAAACATATTTGTGACTATCGCAACACCTCTGCCAGATGCAGATGCAGTGGCCGTAAGGCCCGAGGATGACAATATCACAGAAGTGACACTGGGGAGAAGAGACAAGCAAGGCGAGCTGGACCTACTAAGGGAGGCCACTAAAGAAGTAGAGGCCCGGTATATCAAACAGGGCTAGAAGTTGAAGGAGGAAAGAGAGACTAATGCCAATCTCCTTGCACTTTTGGCGGAACTTACACAGCCCCTGGCCGAGGTCCACCCAGAAGCTTCTACCTCCGGATTGCCACTTGCACAAGGCGATGTGGATTCTCTCCGGGCCATGAAGAAGAAAGTACAGGTTGTAGATGGGTGGGCCGTTAAGAAGGTAGCTTCCATAAGACAATTTCTAGTGGCGTCCCTCCTAGACCTTTATTTGATCAACATCCTCATCAGTGAAGCAAATGGCTCCACTCTTGTATGGGAGCAAGACTTAGAGAAGTACAAGAAATGGAGGGTTGGGTTGGAAGAAATTCATAACATCGAAGAAGAAGCCGCCACAGAGGCAGGAATTTTGGGAGACAAATCATATGATTCCTTCCAGGCCCAGTACTCTAGAATTGGCCTCAAAATCGAGGTGTGCGAGGAATTGGTTAAGGCCTTGAAAGAAAAGGCGACTAGGGCCCAATACCCCTTGGGCCTGTTTCAAGCGTTTGTGGTTGGAGTATCGCAAGTCGATCCCTTCACCATCGGGACGTGCACCCCGGAGGACTACGTCCTCAATAAATTTGATGAACAGATGGAATCCCTGTATCTGATTGCCAAAGATTTTGACCAGGGCAGGTTATCTAGATTATCCAAGATAATGATCCGGGCACATGAGGCCGTGAAGATGGTGGATAAATTATGGAAGGGGGCTGAAAATATTGAGGAAAAATTGGAGGTTGTTCGCAGTCGATCAGACAGTATTAAAGACATAGATGAACAAGGCATAAGCCAGGTGTTGAAGACATTAAAAAATATTAAGGAACAATAAGGTTCTCTGGAGTACGTAGAATTCCATCAACCATGTATTAGTTGAATTCTTTATTATTTGGGGGCGCAAGCTTCCAGATCCCAAAGTCCCAGATCCAATATTTTTGAATTCTTTAAAGTGACCCATGTCCTGGTTCCCAAAGCTGACCGATCACTTTCAAAGTAGTTAATAAGGATGTCAGAGGGTGGGTGACTCTAGTAAGGCATATCGGCTCGACAAGAAGGTTCTGACAGGTGGTTTTCCCAAGGCACTACTTCAAAATAACACTTGGCGCATCAAAGACAAGGAGCCGCTTTTCCATTAATGAGTCATGTAGCCTCGATCCCCGGGGGATCAAATTTCCTCTTTTCTCCTCCCGGATCTCTTCTCAAGGCCGATTCTTCCACTCATCCTTTCTTGTCTTATTCTTCTGACATGTTAGACCTTTTCCGTCTCAAGGTCTTTGTAGTGTGGCGCAGGTAGTACTGGCCATCGGAAATTGTATTATATTGCTTGAGTTTAAAATAAGTTAGGTTAAGTTTAGGTCAAAAGCTTGGGTATAAATAAGAAGTCCAACCTCATTCCAAGGGTCGACAAAATTGATGATTTTGCAGTCCATAGCTAATAGCATTTTAGTTTTTTCAGTTCTTAGTTGCAAAGGTCAATGCTCCTTAGTTTTTAGAAGCTTTCAGTAGTTAGATGCTCCCTTGGAGCCACCATTGTTATACGTACCAGTGCTTGCTGGAAACATGTTAATGAAGAAGGAAGGGTTCTGTCAATGATGTTGTTAGCATTATGATCTCTGAATTAATGGTATTTTGTGTTGTATGTTATTTATGTCCCTTGCTCTAATATTTTAAGTAGATTAACGACCTTCTTTTCCCTCGCTATTGATTAAATATGAGCTGATGGTTCTGTATTTCTTCAGTATTTAGTGTAGCATGTTAGAGCTTGGCTGATGTTTTGAATGTTTGGCATAACTATAGGTAGATGAAATATTTCTAACCCTGAAATATCTTTTGAGGTTTATTTGGTAAAGATAGTGAATGCTTGCAGGAAACCCCACTCACTTAAATCCCTAGGGAAGACAAGCCAAGATAACTAGCTATCCCCTCGAACAAAATAGTCAACTTCCCAACTAAGCTCCCGCACCGTCGAGACCTGACTCTCACGTGCTTGAAGGCCTGGGGAATCTCATTTCCCTAGACAACCTTTACAGGCTATATTGGCCAGTACCCCTGTACCCGATGACAACTTACATCTATTGGCAGACGAGGTCACAATGTCTCGTCAACAGAAATTGGCGCTAGAAGGAGGGCATGAACTCATCCCCCTCTGAGGATTTAGATTTTACACCGCTCGAGGGCTCCCCAAGCCATAGTTTTAAGAGTCATACCTTTAGCGGGATTGGAATATTTTCACCCACGAGATTTGAAAGAGTCCTTAGATCAGCTCCCAATCCCATAAGGTTTGTCAAACTTGAGCCTCCTGCTCGAGAGAAGAGGACCTCAAAAGGTAGGCCAGCCGCCATCGTCTGGGGATCTACTACAGCTCAGAATAACCAAGTCCCCCAGACAACCTTGGGAATTAACACTCAACCTAGTAAAAATCTAACACCCTTGATGGCTGCGCATTTCGGCAACACCGGGTCCCCAATGAGAACTTTTTTGGGTGCAACCAATGATCTTCCTGCTCACCCATAAAATATTTGTCTCCGATATGAGCATTTATGCTCACGAATCATAGAAGAGCATCTACAGGCATACAAAGATGTCATGAAGCAACATCAGATCCAACAGCAAGATGTTGTGACCCCAATGTTCCCTCTATCCTTGGGACCAAACGAGCTGAATTGGTACCTTAACCTTCCCGCCAATCCATCAATAGTTGGCAGGATATGGAGGATGCCTTCCTAGCTGCCTTCTGCATACACGTGGACCCAATGTGGTCCCACAAATAGTTCATTTCCATTAGGAAGGAACTAAATGAGCCCCTTGCAGCATTTAATCACCGGTTCCAACGCACCTTAAAGCGGTGCACAGGTCCCTTCATCCCATCTGCGGATGTAACCATCTAGACCTGTCTTAACATGATGGACCCTTTCATTGCCACTCTCCTCTGGAGAACTACTGCCCCTAATGATCAGGATACTCAGGTGAAAGTATACAACCTAGCCTAGGAGTTGTCCTGTGGTCTTAACAAATCTCCTGGCGGGATTGGGCAGAGCATGCCCTTTAACATGATACCAGATGAAACTTCTTATGCCAGAGGATATAACCCAAATTAGGCAATGGGTGCCCCCATGATGGCCATGAATCCCCCACCATCGCCGATAGATCAACAGGCCCAATACGTATATCCATCTCAAACATAGACAATTCTGGGTCTGGAATTTCTTCCCTGGAACCAGCCGCAGTAAACCCAATAACCACAGACACAACCTTCCGTAGTGCCTTTCTTTCAGTCATCCGTGGCTGGAGGATTTCTTCCCTCGACTCTGGAAAATGCTATGACTTTCTCGAGGAACCTACATCAACAACCGTCACATTGTGACGCAAACACTCAGCTATCCATCGAGGTTGAATCCCTCCGGTGAATTTTTTCCTCACTAACTATGGACATGGGATAGCTGAAGCCAGGGTCCCTTGCACCCCACAACGCCAATTCCTAGAGAGGGAATATTTTCTCCGGCCAACGAAATAACAATGTTGGAGGAAGAAATTTCAACAACGGGCCCCGACCCAATCAACAACAATGGAACAACCATGCAAACACTGGAGGTACTCCTCCGAATCAAAGCACCAATCAGAGTAATGCTGGACCTTCTCACTTCATGCCAGTCACGGACTTCCAACCCATGACTAACTTGTGTAGATTGCACAACACAGGCTCTTATAATGAGGTGAATTGTGCCACGCTGGAAAAATTCATCATGATTTCCTAGCTGGACAGACAACAAACTTCTGATCCTACTCCCCCGGAACCTCCTATACAAGAGCCCACTCATGGTGTGTTTACCTGTGAGACTATATTCTTTGGAGAAGATAGATAAGATGAAGAGGAACCCGAGCTACAAGGGTTATTTGATTAATCTATTCTAGCCTTTGAGGCCAATGCCTTCACCAACCCACAGACTCCTTACAACACTCAAAGTCAGGATAGTAAAGGACCGGTTTATATGCCTACGCCTCCTAAAGACACTCCTCCTTAGGACAACATGACTGATCAGTTCGTCCCTCCAAAAGGCCCTGGCTCTAACCAAGCTAAGGACCTAGCTGAGGGAAGCCACCAATTCCTGGGAGGAAGGTTTGACAACACGAAGGCATTAGAATGAACTACCACCTCCATAACCTTGATGGAGGTTTTGTTGAACTGTCCCAAGCAGAAGAAGTCTCTTCTAAAGCTCTTGAGAAACCCGGAAGCTGTTAGTTTCCCACCCAAGACTGTCACTTTTGATGATGCCAACAGGACTGTCTTCCAGGGTAACATTGAGGATCCTCCCTCCTTACTAGGCTTGAACATATAAGGAAATAATATACATAATTGCTTGGTAGATTATGGGGCTTCAGGCAACATCATGCCCCTATCCATATGCAAGAAGCTCAGATTCTGCCATACCCCATCTAACGGTTCAGTAATTCAGTTGGATAAAATTGCTGTGAAAATGGTAGATGAGTTGAAGAATGTCTAGATTCAACTCGTCCAGGACTCCAGGATAGAAAGTGTGATTGACATCCAGGTGGTGGACATCCCAGAGACTTATGGGATGTTGTTAAGTCACAATTGGTCTAAGTCCCTTAATGAGTATTTCTTGACTGACTTTTCCCACTTGTGTCTCCCCTAGGAGGGAGAATCTAACCAGATCTAGGTTGAAAGTGAGCCCCAGATGAACCAGGCCATCGAAGTAGGTAGGGTAAATGAAGTCCTCTTCTCTGAGACTTCCCCCGGGGTCTATAAACCCCTTGAGATCTTAACATTCAATTTCACCCCTGGGGAGGACCCCATAGTTTCCCAGAGAACCCAGGACATGGACAAAAAACTAAGGGTTGAGGTTAACTCCCAGGGTACCGCAGTGACCCCCACTACACTCTTGTCCAACCCTTGGTGCCGGGTGCATTATAAGAAAGATTCAGAGCTAGAGTGTGAGCCTTTCCTTACCATTGCTACCCGACACATCAACACCCTCCGAAAGGAATAACACACAACTGATTCCCTGGGACCCAGTACTTCTGTTGGCAATGCCTCTTCGGCGTTGTTTCCTTAGGGATCCCAACCAGAAATCTCTCTGGAGGCAAGCCTCACCCGCATACCATCAGTGCGAGAGGAAACTCCTCCCAGTCCTCCTAGAGATAATCCAAAGACCTCTTCGTCTTCCCAGCCCCAAACAACAAACGATGACTTGTGGACGCTTAAGTTTGATGGGTCCCGATCCAAATAAGGCTGTGGGGCCATAGTGGAATTGATCAACCCACATGGGAACTCCTTCCTTGCATCTTACAGGTTGTAGTTCAACTACAAAAACAATGTCACAGAGTACGAGGATTTGGTCCTTGGGCTCTTATTCACACTAAGGAAAGGAATCACTCGCCTCCGGGGCTTGGGTGATTCAGAGTTGATTGTTAAGCAAGTCTGGAGTCAATACACCTGCCATGACAAAAGGTTGGTTGCATACCACAACGGGCATGGAGCCTTATCAAATATTTTGATGCCTTCGACATTGATCTTATTCCCCGGAGATGAAATTATGTCCCGGATGCCCTCGCCATTTCTGCCAGCACACTAGAACCAATGGGTGGCTCCCGACTCTAGAAATTTTCCGTTGAGATGATCCCCACCCTGTCTATCCAAGACAATGTCACCCATTTTTAGGTTTTTGAAGATGACCAGCATATTTTGGCCTTCATGGCCAATGTTGGTGTTTTTAAGGACCAGATAGTGGAGGAGAGAGATCACGATGATACTAGACAGGGTGATGAAGATGATGGAATCACGGACCTACCAACAAATACCATCCCTAAGGGGATGGTCGCACTTGAACAAATCTTTGACTCAGACCCTCGGGGCTGGGAAAAGGTATCATCCTCCTCTGAGGGAGGTAAATTTGAGAAAGTCAACATCGGCCAGGTTGATGTAGAAAAATGGATACACATTGGCACCTCCTGCTCCCTAGAGGAGGAGAAGATTCTCGTGGTTCTCCGAGAATACATTGATGTAATCACGTGGGGTATGAGGACTTGAAAACCTATGATACATCCATTATGACTCATACCATCCCACTCAAGCCTGATTCTAAGCCTTTCCAACAGAAGAAAAGACTGGTAAACCCACTAATAGAGCATCTAATTCATCAAGAGGTCCAAAAATTATTGTCAGCCCAGATCATCTTTCCAATCAGGCATACTACGTGGGTTGCCAACCTTGTCCCTATATGAAAGAAAAGTGGTGAGATCCACCTTTGCGTGGATTTCCAAAATTTAAACAAAGCCTCCAAGAAAGATAATCACCCTCTCCCCTTGTTGGATGAGGTACTGCAAATCGTGAATGGATCACAAATGATGTCCTTCTTGGATGGGTACTCCGGGTATAACCAAGTCATGGTTAAATATGAAGATAGAGATAAAATGATGTTCACCACCAAGTGGGGAATGTTTTCCTACTGGAGAATGCCCTTTGGCCTGATCAATGCATGGGGTACATTTCAGAAGGCTATGGACATTGCGTTTGAGGGCCTTGTAAATCGGTGCATAATCATCTACATGGATGATTTGATCATCTTTTCCCAGGACAGGCGTGATCATTCCACCCACCTCGCCAAAATTTGTGAGAGATGTCACCGGTATAGAATATCCCTCAACCCTAAGAAATGTATATTCAAGGTCACTAAAGGGAAGTTGATCAGGCATATTGTCTCTGAGAAGGGTATATCCATTGACCCTAAGAGAGTTGAAGCGCTGCTAAACCTACAAATGCCCGAAAGCAAGAAGGAAATGAGATCTTTCTTTGGGAAGATCAACTTTCTCCAACGGTTCATCACTGGATTCACTGAGATCGTAAAGCCACTCAATGAAATGATGAAGAAAGATACTAAGATTGAGTGGATCCCTGAGGCAAAGCGGGTGTTCGCCCAAATTAAAAAATGATAGTAGAGGCCCCAGTCTTGGCTAATCCAGACTATTCCCTCCCCATTTACATATATTCCTTTTCTTTTCCATATTCTGTCGCGGTATTTTTGACCTAGAAGGTCAAAGGGGAGGAATGACCAATAGATTTCATGAGCTCCCCCTTTAAAAATGTTGAAGTTCAGTATTTGCATCTAGAAAAGTAGGCCTTTGCTCTCATCTGTGATGTGAATAAATTCTGACATTATATTCTCCAGATAAAAGTGCATGCTATCATCCCAGACCAGGCAATAAAATCCCTGCTGATGCAGAGTGAACTGGGTGAAAGACATGGGAAATGGATGGCCATCCTCCAAGAGTATGATCTGGAATTCAACCCATGAAGATAGTCCGAGGCCAAGGACTATGTAGAGTGATGGTAGAAGAGAATCCACACATCAAATTTCAGGCGTATACAATGGAGTCCACCACTCAGGATCCATGGTACATAGACTTGGTGTACTTGCTGTTGAGCAACAGATGCCGGAGGGATTGCCTCCAAACAAATGTCGTGCCCTGCGATTGAAAAGTGCACACTTTATGATAAAAAATGTCACGCTTTTTCGTAGGATCTATGAGGGAGTGTACCTCTAGTGCATTGATAGGGTTCAAGCTACAAAGCTAATCAAAGAATTCCATGGGCAATTTGGAACCAGGCATTGCTCAGCTCACGCCACTGCCCATCAGATCCTTCGGGCTGGATACTATTGGCCCTGTATATTTAAGGATGTCTACACTCACGTTAGGAAATTCCACACTTTCCAGACCACGACACATCGTGAGCAGAACCCAGCTATGCCTTTGCATCCGGTCTTTGAAGCTAGACCTTTTACCCAATGGGCATTTGAATTTATTGGGGAAATCAACCCTGACTCATCTGCAAATCACCGGTACATCTTGACTTTGTTAGGGTTTGACAGAACCAGAATAATATAAGAATAAACAATTATACGTAGAAACAATAAAAGAAAGAAACTAAATGTAAATAACACACAGATTTAACGTGGTTCACCCAAAACCTAGGCTACGTCCACCTACACAGCCATCCAACCTTTCTTATTATCCAGCAAAAACATACACCACAATCCAATGCATTATACATCTCAAACGCTTATAACATGCGTTTTAGGGCAACCTCTAAAATCGACCATTTTAGGGTTTTACAATGTCGGTCTTCTTTTTTCCCGACATGTGGCCACAATATCAACACCTACTACATGATCAGTCACCAAAATTTCAACAGACTTCTACCAATTATTGCATTCGATGGTCTGAAGTGATCCCTTGTAAAAACAACACAGCAGATGTAGTCATAAAATTCTTGGAAGAAAACATCGTCACGCGATTTGGAATGCCCTTTGCTATAGTATGTGACAATGGTCCGGCATTTTCTTTGGCACAATTACTTGAATGGACCTATGACAGAAAGATCACTCTGAAGTTCTCCAACAACTATTATCCTTAGGGGAACGGTGTTTCTGAATAGACCAAAAAATATTTACTTGAGGTGATCAAACATTTATTAGAACAGAATCCCAGGGACTGGCACGAAAAGCTTAGATTCACTCTTTGGGCAGATCGTATCCAAATAAAGGTAGCCCTAGGGACTTCCTCATTCCACCTGGTTTATGGCCAAAATCTAGTATTCCCTATTAACTTACAGATCCCGGTGTTACAGTTCATGCAAGAATTCGGCAACCGGGACAACATCATGGAAGTCCAGCTTTTGAACCTAGTAAGAATGGAAGAACAAAGAGACACAACCTTTGAACACTTTGCGCATCACCAAGCAGTAGTAAAACGATGATTTGACTGAAGAGCCCAGTATAAGGCCTTTTAGATTTCAGACTGAGTCCTTTTGTGGAACAAGGCCCAGGAAAAGAAAGGAAAGCACACCAAATTCCAACGGCTTTGGCTTGGACCATACTTGATATCTGAGATCTGCGGGGCAAATACTTATCACCTCAGTACCATGACCAGAGAAGTCATTCCATTTCCTGTCAATGGACAGTTTCTCAAGAATTATTTTGAATGAGGTGAGTTTGTCTAGAGTTGTATTTTATGTAAAGTCCTTCTTGTAAATATCTTTCCCAGTGCTCTATTTGGAGTGCCTTGCCTTGTAAATAGTTTTGTTGGTTGTCCTCTAGGACTTCCCCCCCTTTTCCTTTCATTTTGTTTTTTGGCTTTGTTCTTTCTTTTCTGGGTTCCCACTATTTTTCCCTCCCTTTTGTAGACCGGTATGCTTCGCATAACATCTAGTCTCCAAGATGGTACCTTTTGCATTTTTGTGAACTTGGAATCTGTTGTTAGCATGGTGGAATTGGTCTGCACTCCGGAGTTATTTTACAAGTTTGGTAATAGGATATGAGTAATCTTCATTGGATTCATCTCCCGGAAGTTTGGAAATCAGTTAGATCAAAATCAAAAGGAACAAGTAATAGACACACTGAGAGTAGATCAGTCGCACTAGTTTGTTGGGCCAAGTCTGAAAAAAATTTAAATTCTTTCCAGGTCTAGAGTTCTCTTCCCCATTTGGCAATTTGAAGTGGATGGAAAGGTGAAAGAAGTACAACCGTTAAAATTATCCTAAGCTTAATGGTGAAAGGAGTACCGCCTTCCCATCCAAGAAGAGAAAATAATGACAACTAAAGAATGGAGGAATTTCGGTATCCGGGGGAAACAAGCAGATTTGATGAATTTGTTTTGATATATTTAGTGCCTCTTCTCTACTTCCCCCAGAGCTCATCGGCTTGATTTTCTTTCAAAGCACCCACTTCACAACTGACGAAAGACCAAGGATTGAATCATGTATGGGCCAAATTTTCTTAGACGCTTCGCGCCTTGCAAGAAGGATGCTCCAAGTAATAACTAATTCTGGTTTTGCTAACCAGAGATTATATAGCTCTCGAATGCACTAAGGCATTCATCCCAGATAGTTGCCATTTGTTATTCCCTGCATACCCGTCCCTACATTTTTGTGTGAAAAAAGTTGGGTCCCCTTTTTCGCTTTTGCTCTTGCCTTGTTTTCTTTGTTTCCTTTGTTTTTCCTTCGGGCTTTGCTCCCACGAGGTTTGTATTTCTTTTGCTTCCTGTCTTTTGCGCCTCCAAGCCCGGTCCCGGAGTTTGTTGTTCTTTCTAGAGCTGGATTCCGGACTCCGGGATCCTCTTCAACTATGTCTTCTTTCACAAGAAGGCATAGTTGCGTGGAACTCCCGGGCCCAGAGTCCAGAGGTCTACCTGTTCCAGAGTTTGCGGAGAAGAGTGTAACTTGTTTTTACCCTAAGGGTATAAATGTGAATTACCTGTCATTTTCACAATTACCGTGATTAAAACACTTAGAGCATTCAGAGATATTCTTAGGCGATTAAACTGTGAATTGCTCTGTGCTTAGTGGTTGATTAAAGGTTGATTTGTGGTGCTTGTTTGTGATTGTTTGAGGCTAGACTTATTACAGAACGCTCCCCGTGCTCTTCTTCCCTGATCTTCATCATGTTTTCAGGTAGGTTTTTGGTTTTGCCTTCTCTGGTTTCCTGTTTCCTGGTTCTTGTTGTTTCCTTTTGCTTCACTTTTGTTTGGTCTTGTCACTTCCGCCTTTTGCGTTTCTCTTTTGGGTTGCCTCCTATTGGTGGGTTGGCTCTGCCAAAGGGTTGTTTGCCCTCTGTGCAGTTGTAAACTAGTGTATATGATGTACATTGTTGTAGGGTATCTCTTGTGCTTGTATAAATGTTTTATAATCATGTAAACAGTTTCTAGATACTGTATATATGTCATCGTTGTTCTGTGAGCTTCACGTTGGTCCCTGTAGAGCTTTGGTTCCCTATATTTTAGTGTATATATGTCTCAGCCTTCGGCCCTCTATATCTCATGTATATCTCCTATGTATCCTTCCATTCTCAACGAACTCATTGTGCCCCATCATTTCTTGCATCATTTTGCTGAGCTCGTCGAGAGGGAGTTATCATGGCTTGAATTCGGCACCTCGCTAGTTTGAGCCATCATGGCTTTCTCTCTTCTATGTTGTGTCACCTTAATGGCGGGATAAATTTCCCATGACTTGGCATTTAAACCTTTTCCCATCTGGCATTCAATTTTCCCTTGTGTCAGCCTGCATGTCACCATTAATGGTATTTACGCCATCTGTCACGTGGCCACGTGGTGACCCATGTCAGCCAAATATGACTTACTACCGGTCATGTCGATAACGACTAGTTTATCCAGACTCTAGGTCCTGAGGAGTCCCTTGTCTTTCATTTCCTCCTGTCACTTAGTTCAACACCCTAGAATCTAACCCATGTCTATTTTAAGTATTCTGAAATTTTTGATATGTGCTAACACTTATTGGACAGGTGTAGGGTGGTGAAGAATCCCCCAGAGTTTCTAATATTCATTTTATATATACCATGTTCTAATAGTTCTCCCGTCTTGTAGGTTGCGGATAGTTGATCAAGATCTCTGAAGTAATCACCCCTCCTGATAGCGCCGAGCTACCTACCGCGTCCACTCGGGCGGCCACAAAAACTAAGGCTGAAAAGATGTTGGCAAAGTTGCGCTTAACCTCCAAATACCCAAAGGAAGGAGTTCTCATGGGGTCCAAGGTGGAGTCCAAAGTATGTGAAATAATAGACATAGAGCCCAGACTTTGGGCTGAAATGCAGGGCTTAATTCAAGCCATATACCGATTAAAGGTCGGCGGAGACAATATGGCCACTCACTTGGCCACTTTTGGAATTATAAAGGCCGCGAAATTTCCCTGTGTAGTGCAATCACCAGAAATGATACTTCAACTAGAAACATTGTACAATGCACCTACTCAGACTGTTCTTCTTGCTGATCCCCGGCTGCTACAATATCTAGCAACAATCGTCACCCTGGACGCAACAACTTTTGCCTCAGGGCTGGGGATTCCACAATTCCAGGGGTCCATCGTCTTCAACCGGACCAAGTCATTATAGGAGTTCGAGGAAGTTTCTCTCGTCTCCTGGAAATACCTTAACACTCACTGGATGAAGTCCCTAAAGAGGGACCATAAAAGGATGAAGTTGGAAATTCCCCACGGGGATTTCATAGAACCCATTCAGGTGGGCATCATATTTTTATGCAGAATCTTTGGATTGCCCCATGCCCAAGATTTCTCAGCATGGATGTACTACTTTCTTTACTGCATCACCACCCGTAACAAAACTTTCAACTGGGCAGCCATGATTGCCAATCATGTGGACACACAACTAAAGGGCGTCGTCCAGAGTTCCAAGTTCTACATGACATCTTATGTGCTATGGGCACTAGCTCAACAAAGACCGACTTTTCTAGGTTTGGGAACAGTTGGTGAACTTGGGAACGGGCCGAGCGAGTTGACCCCATGGGATCATTATCCCCAAGTACAATGGGAACTCAGTTTCCTAAATTTCTATCAGGTAAATGATGCTTTCATTTACCATAATATCCTAACACTTACCCGGGAAACTGGGTACCGATTATCGCAGGAGGCGATGAACGTGGTCAACACTTATGGCTACTACTTTAGTCAATTCCAACACGACACCTACATTCAGGTGACCGGCTTCTCCGGGAAGCCCTATCTTCTTCCCCGATACTGCGGGGACAAAATCATTCTTTTGGAGTTCTGTTGGCAGATCATGGACCTGCATGCCTTCTTCACATTGAAGAAGGTCATCAACATCCCATTCTCATTTTCGTGCGGGAATTATACGTGTAGCCTCACCATGGCAAGGGAGGTAGATAATGAATTGAAAAGCCTGGGACTGGTGGAATTCCACCATGCCAGAAAGAACTATGATCCTCTCAGCAAGATTTCCACAACACTTCCCTGGGCATCCCCGCCGCATGAAGAAGATATTGAAGATTTTTGGGCAGACTTCTAGGATAGTTTTGATCTTCGGGCCCGTCAAAATTCACGCATGTCTAAAGGACTCATGAAAGCGCTCTACCTTCAGAATTTTCTGAAGATATTTTCAGATGACAGGCCGCTAGAAGACCCGACATACAAGGAACAGGGATTGGACAAATTGGATCTCCCTCCGGTGGATTGGGCCACACCAAAAGACTTGACAATCGAGGGAGTATGTCACCCTATTTTGGAGGCGAGTTACCAATATTTTGCCCAGGTGTGTCCCAAGAGCACCTAGAAGAAAACAATGGTCTAAAAGGCCACTCCATCTTCCGTCGTTTCCAAACCTAACACAAGCAAGGGGAAAGATAAAGAGGGCACCATGGCCAAGGTACGTCCCCAAGGTCCCACCCCTTTGATGGTACAACTACAACAACAAATGGAGTCAGCAAATAAGCACATAGATATCCTTCGGTCTCCTCTTAACTCTAATGGCGTCTGCTCGCTCGATGGGATCTCCATCGTTGGATGTGCTGATGAGCAGACAGACTTTCGCTGAGGTAGAGTCTACCAGTATTTTGGAAATCGGGGTCCCACTGCTGAGAAGGAAGAAGAAAAAGGTGACCCCCACCGGTCCCAAGTGCAGCCGCCAGCCTCGGTATGCCAGATGTGCCTCTAGTTGACGTCAATTCAGATTCCCCCAAACTTGAAGAGATCCATGAAAACCCTCCCCCACACGATGATTTTGATGATGTGTTTGGGGTGGATGAAATCATGAACTTGCAAGAGGATATTGGTCAAGCGGTTGAGGATATCCCCATAGAAAAGGAAGTTTTGAAAGAAGGATTTGTATCAGAATAGGAAACTCGAGACGAGACACACAAGGAGCATGAGCAGGAGAAAACATCAACCCAGAAGGCTGAAGATACACCAAGGAAAATGACAGATGAAAAACTGATGGTTGGGGAACCCGGACCCACTGGATCAACCACACCCCCGATCATCATGCTCCAAATGCCTTTGGTTACTCTAAGTGACCAAACTCCCCGGAGCACATTTAGTGAGGTGGTAAAGGTGGCCGCATTGTTAAACTTTGGCCGGAAACCTCACCCACCTCTAGACGATGTTCCAATGGAGGAAAATATTCTAGCGAATGAGGCCAATGAGGTCAAAGAATAGCAGCAACAGAATGACCGGGAAGTCCCAGGAAATGTAAACGCTGGATCAATTGATGTTGGGAGGGACGAGGGAGTCCCAGAAGATATAGGTGATATGGATGCCGGAGAAGGAGAAGTCCCATATATCACAAAAGAGAACACTGACATGATGGTGAATATTGAGGCCTCCGAAGAGAAGGAATAGGAACAGGAAAGAGAAAAGGAGCCTGATGATACTGAACATTCTAGGAACGCACTGTCTGGTTTCAAAGAGAATCTGAATACTCATGTCCTAACTGCAAAGCCACCCCAATGGCTGGTAGAATCGAGGAAGAGGAAGGCCCCGGTGGTAGTGATAGAATTTCCACTCTCCTTGGCCGAGATGATGGCCTGCAATGCAGAGGCTCATAAGCCCAAGAGGGCACAGATGGTCCATACCCTCCGGACCAGGCCAACGGGAAACATAGTTGCGACTATCACAACCCCTCCACCAGATGCAGATGTAGCAGCCGTGAGGCCTAAAGATTACAACATCACAGAAGTGGCACTGGAGAGAAGAGACAAGCAAGGCGAGCTGGACCTACTAAGGGAGGCAACTAAAGTAGTAAAGGCTCGGTATATCAAATAGGGGAAGAAGTTGAAGGAGGAAAGATGGACTAATGCCAATCACCTCGCACTTCTAATGGAACTTACACAGCCCCTGGCCGGGGTCCACCCGGAAGCTTCTACCTCTGGATTTCCACTTGCACAAGGCGATGTGGATTCTCTCCAGGCCATGAAGAAGAAGGTGCAGGATGTAGATGTGGGTCGCCGAGCAGGTAGCTACCATAAGACAATTTCTAGAAGCATCCCTCCCAGACCTTTATCGAATCAACATCCTCATCAGCCAAGAAAATGGCTCCACTCTTGTATGGGAGAAAGACTTAGAGAAGTACGAGAAATGGAGGGCCGGGTTGGAAGAAATTTATAACATCAGAGAAGAAGCCACCACATAGGTGGAAATTTTGGGAGACGAATCATATGATTCCCTCCAGGCCCAGTACTCTAGACTTGGCCTCAAAATTGAGGTGTGCAAGAAACTGGTTAAGACCTTGAAAGAAAAGGTACCTCCCAGGTGGTCTTCCCAAGGCACCGGTTCAACATAACACCTGGCACATTGGAGATAGGGAGTTTCTTTTCCATTAATGAGGCATGTAGCCTCGATCCCTAAGGGATCAAATTTCCTCTTTTCTCCTCCCGAATTTCTTCTCGAGGCCAACTCCTTTCTTGTTTTATTCTTCTAACATGTCAGACCTTTTCCGTCTCAAGATCTTTGTAGCGTGGCGCAGGTAGTATCGGCCACCAAAAATTGTATTATATTGCTTGAGTGTAAAATAAGTTAGGTTAATTTTAGCTCAAAAGCTTGTGTATAAATAAGAAGTCTGACCTCATTCCAAGGGTCGGCGAAATTGATGATTTTGCAGTCCATAGCTAATAGCATTTCGGTTTTCTTAGTTCTTAGTTGCAGAGCTCAATGCTCCTTAGTTTTTAGAAGCTTTCAGTAGTTAGATGCTCCCCTAGAGCCGCCATTGCTATACGCACTTGTGCTTGCTGGAAACATGTTAATGAAGAAGGAAGGGTTCTATCAATGATGTTTTTAGCATTCTAATCTCCGTATTAACGGTATTTTGTGTTGCATGTTCTTTATGTCCCTTGCTCTGATATTTTAAGTAGATTAACGACCTTCTTTTCCCTTGCTAATGATTAAATATGAGCTGATGGTTCTTTATTTCTTCAGTATTTAGTGTAGCGTGTTAGAGCTTGGTTGATGTTTTGAATGTTTGGCATAACTATAGGTAGATGAAATATTTCTAACCCTACAATATCTTTTGAAGTTTATTTGGTAAAGATAGTGAGTGCTTGCAAGAAACCCCACTTCCTTAAATCCCCGGAGAAGATGAGCCAAGATAACCAACTATCCCTCTTAACAAAAAAGTCACATTCCCAACTAAGATCCCGCACCGTCAAGACCCAACTCTCACATACTTGAAGGCCCGTGGAATCTCATTTCCCCGGACAATATTTACAGGCAAATTTGGCCGGTACACCGCTACCCGGTGACAAGTTACATCTGTTGGTGGACCAGGTCACAAAGTCTCGTCAACACCTTCCTCTATAGTGAAGCTGATGGGGCCTTGGATGGGGTTGCTACTCTTTGGAACCCAACTAAGTTGTCTCGTAATGTTGTGGATTTTTCTCATAACTATCTCATTGTTTTATTTTCTTGGAACAATGTTTATTGGTTTATGTATAATATATACGCTCATAATGTCAAAAGTGAGCGCAATAAAACATGGGGAGAGATTTCTAGCCTTATGACAGTTGATCAGAGGTACCCCATTATGTGTGTGGGAGATTTTAATTCCCCCCTTTTTCCCTCTGAGAATATGGGGGACACCCAGGATTATTTAGACAGTATGCAAGACTTGGCAGATTTTATGAGAAATAATGATTTGATTGATATCGATGTGCAAGGTTTGACATTCACATGGTCCAAGAATAGAAAGGGAAACCAACTTATCCAAGTTAGACTAGACAGATGGATGATTTCAGGAGGTTGAGATATTTCCCCTATGGTTGGTCTATCCCATCTCTCTAGAACAGTTTCAGATCATTCTTTTTTGATTCTCAACTGGGTTGAGAAGTCAGGGAGTGGGCCTCGACTTTTCCGCTATGAGATAATACGACATTCTCATCCTGACTTCACTGAATGTATTAGACGCTGGTGTAACATTCCTGTTAGGGGGATGACTATGTTTAGAATTTACAAAAATCTTCAAATGATAAGAAGGGAAGCCTATGGGTGGAGTAAGACTAGGTTCAGAGATATATTTCAAAACAAGAAAGAGATTGAGGAAAAATTGGTTTTCTTCCAGACGAGTATGGCCAGGGGTGATTCCTATTGGACTGATCACTATGAAGAGGAGGTGTGGAGAAGGAAATGGAAAGAGAATCTTAAGAGGGAAGAAATTTAATGGAAACAAAGGTCTAGAGTGCAATGGCTCAAGGAAGGGGATAGGAATTTGGCCTTCTTCCACAAGTATGTTTTTATTCACAAAAGAAGGAATACCATTAAAACCCTAAGGAATGGAGGAGATCAAGTTCTTTAAGAGAATGAGGATATTGGTAGGTTTTCTACAGAGTTCTTTCAAGACGCATATAGATGCCCGGTCCAAGGGAATTTAGATGATATTTCTAATTGGTTCCTGGAGGCCATCCTGGCTGTCATTAGTGAGGAGGAGAATGATGTTTTGTTGCATCAGGTTTCTAAGGAAGAGGTCAAAAATGTTGTGTTCTCCATTGGGGCTTATAAATCTCCAGGTCTGGATGGCTTTCCTCCAACCTTTTTCCAGCATTTATGGGAGATTATAAAGTATGACTTGATCCACGCGGCCTGGGATTTTGTTAGAACTAGAAACATCTTGAAGAAACTTAATACTACATACATTTTTTTTGTCCCTAAGGTCCCAGATCCGCAGTATTTGGGAGACTTCCACCCCATTAGCCTTCGTAACACCATTTACAAAATTTTGTCCAAAATCATGGCTAATAGAATAAAACCTCTTCTCAGCAAAATTATTAATCCCAACCAAAAAGGTTTCGTTCCTGGCGGACTAAATGCGATGATTACCTCCCACAAAATCATCCATTCTATGGATAGAAGCAAGAATGCGGGGATGGCGTTGAAGTTGGACATCTCTAAGGCTTATGAGAAAGTATCCTGGGATTTCTTGTATGCGGTTCTTCAAAAATTTGGGTTTCATGAAAGATTCATAAAAGTTATAAAAGTGGCAGTGGAAATGGTTGACTTTGAGGTTTTAGTCAATGGCTCTCCTTGGGGGTCATTTAAGCTAGAAAGGGGACCCTATCTCGCCCTACCTTTTCCTGATGGTGGCGGAGGTGTTGGCTTGTACCCTCCTGAAGATGAAGATGACTGGTTCCATTGTTGGTTTTAAATCAGCCTCCACCCTCCCTCCCAAGGTCATCTAGCAGTTTGTGGATGATACGTTTCTCTTTGGGAAATCTTGTACTAGAGAAGATAGGGAATGGAAAAATTTGTTGAATATATATGCAGAAACACCAGGACAATTGATTAATTACGGTAAGAGAAAAATATATTTCTTCAATACAGAGCAGAGAACA
Organism: Thuja plicata; assembly: GCA_018584345.1. Classification (NCBI taxonomy): domain Eukaryota; kingdom Viridiplantae; phylum Streptophyta; class Pinopsida; order Cupressales; family Cupressaceae; genus Thuja; species Thuja plicata. The sequence goes on from MU223584.1 coordinate 2,452,840, forward strand.
AGACACAAATTGCGGACTGCCTTGGGTGTATGGGGGTTGAGCTGTCAGACACCTATTTGGGGATTTCGCTCATGGTTAAGGAGGTTTTAGAACAATTTTGGAACACCGTTCTAGAGAAATTATAGAAAAGACTAGCTGGTTGGAAAGGGAAAGTGCTTAGTTACGCGGGGAAGCTTCAGCTATTGTCCGCGGCCCTTCAAGTTATCCCGATTTACTTCCTCTCTTTTTAAAATCCTGGATAGAATGGCGGAGAAGCTTGAGAGAATTTAGAGAAATTTCTGGTGGACGGGGGTGGAGGAAAAAGATAGAATGAGCCTGGTTATTTGGGAGACAGTTTTCCAACCAGAGGTTTTGGGAGGATTGGGTGTGAGGAAATTAAAAGATCTTAATAAGGCTTTAATTATGGTTTTTTCCCTTCCCATACAAACAATTCTACCCATTACACATTTTGCTTATAATTACTTGCCCAAAGCTATCAAGGTGCGTGATAATGGAACCCAATGTTCCTACTTTGCATTCAAAATATACACCCCATCTCATCCCCAATATAACCATTCAACTTATACACCCTAATAGAGTTTGAATATTAATAACGATAACAACACTATAACTTAACTATCATACTAATATATCACTTAAAGCAGTCACGAGACTTTGTGGCGCTCTGCAACCTCCTACTTTTTCCTGCTCTGGTTTTTTTGAATTCATGCTGGCTTTGGCCTCCTTGTCACCTCTGGACCTAGGGGACTCGGTGGTTCTCTATCCGGACATGTTCCTTGTGTTGTCACACAGAGATGAAGAGGGTGCTCTACAGTCAATACGGGCTTTGGTTCGTCGGCGGTTTTTGTCTTGGAGGACTCTTATTACTCGTTAAATTTGGTGAGTAATGACTCATTTCTATCTAGCCCAGAGAAGGTGGGGGTAGATAAGGAATGCTAGTTGGGGGGTTGGAAGAAGGCGGTATTAGGTAAGGAATCCCTGGATTCCCCAGATATCTTGGATTGTACTGAGGGTGAGTTTGGACCAGAGATCTTTGTCCCTGATGGGGTGGTTGATAGCATTACTGCTTCGCTTCATCTTTTTCTAGTGGGTAGATTTATCGTCTTAATACCTACCATTGATATGGTGCAGCACTGGTGTGCAACTAGATGGAAAGTCAAGGTTAATTTGAGTGTCTCAACAATGCCTGGAGGCCTCTTTCTCTTTAATTTTAATGTTGTAGTGGATTCCACACATGTTTCCACTAGAAACTGGTGTTATGGGAAGCATTGTCTATTAATGGAAAAATGGAAGCCTGGGTTTAACATAGAAGTGGAGCTTCAAAAGGTTGCACCGGTGTGGGTCCATCTCCCGGGCTCCCCCTAGAATTTTGGGATGAAAAAGTGCTCCGTTGGATTGGGAACTCGTTTGGCCAATATGTGTCAGCGGATTCTGTTTTCACAAAAGTCGAGGCTGTGTTTGCAAGATTGTGTGTTAATGTCACGATGAATAAACCCCTCCCCAACTTTGTGATGCTGAAATCCAAATGGGGAAATTGGAATCAAGCCATTGTTTATGATAATTCCACCCTCCACTTCCAGTGGTGTGATAAACATGGATATGTTGTAGCGGATTGCAATACCGCACCCCAGTTGGATGATGGGGTTTTAGTGGTCCTTCCCACTATGGTTTTTTCTAAATTGGTTTTCATCTTCCCATTGACTGAGGTGGGGGTGCAGCAAGGACCCTTGGATGGGATGCTCCCTCAATTGACAGGAGAGGAGGACAGTCTTAAAGATTTCAAGAAGACTGAAGAAGATAAAGGTAAGATGGTTGAAAAGGAGATAACCTTGGAGGAGGGAGAAGTGGGAGAGGATAAGGGTAATATGGTGGATCAGGAGAAAACCCTGGAGGAGGGTGAATTTTTAAATGTCTTGGAGGATATCTCTAACTCCAAAAGGGCAAGCCCAAAGATAAAAACAAAAAAGGGAGAAAGTATGTTTCCTTCGTCTATCGGCCTGAAGGTTTAGGGTGACTCGGGAGAGGATGGTAGCTTTAGTGACTGGGGGGAGGTAAGGGCTCCTAATTTTTGTTCCCCTTCCCAAAGTGGTGGGACAAAGGTTAAGTTGATAACACTGTTGGCCCCTTATTTTCCATCGGATGGTCTCCTGGACTGGCCGGAACTGAAAAGGAAAACGAGAGGGGGGAAAAAGGCGAACATGTGAAGTGAAGCCAAGGTCGGTAGGCCCACAGCGAGATCAATTGGAGAAAAGGAAGAAGCAAGGGAAATTGCCACTGGATGGAAATTAATTTTAGAAGACTCCCATAAAGGTATAAAATGAAGTTCCTCTCTTGGAACATGAGGGGAAAGAGTAGCCCCCAGAAATAGTATGCTTTGAAGAAGTATATAATAGATTACAAATTTGATGTGGTGCTAATCCAAGAAGTTAAGATGTCATATCAAAATTTTGTTCTTCTCATGGATAAAATATCGCCCGGTGCAGCCTTCCTCTGTAGTGAAGCTGATGGGGCCTCGGGTGGGGTTGCTACTCTATGGAACCCAACTAAGTTTTCGGGCAATGTTGTGGATTTTTCTCATAACTATCTTGTTGTTTTGTTTTCTTGGAACAATGTTTCTTGGTTTATGTATAATATATATGCTCCTAATGTTAGAAGTGAGCGCAGTAAAATGCGGGGAGAGATTTATATCCTTATGACAGTTGATCAGAGGTACCCCATTATGTGTGTGGGAGATTTTAATTCCCCCCTTTTTCCCTTTGAGAAGATGGGGGACACCCAAGATTATTCAGACAGTATGAAAGACTTGGCAGATTTTATGAGAAATAATGATTTATTGATATCAATGTGCAAGGTTTGGCCTTCACATGGTCCAATAATAGAAAGGGAAAATGACTTATCCAAGTTAGACTGGACAGATGGGTTATTTCGAGAGGTTGGGATATTTCCCCTATGGTTGGTTTGTCCCATCTCTCTAGAACGGTTTCGGATCATTCTCCTCTGATTCTCAACTGGGTTGAGAAGTTAGGGAGTGAGCCTCGACCTTTCCTCTATGAGATAATGTGGCATTCTCATCCTGACTTCACTGATTGTATTAGACGTTGGTGGAACATTCCTGTTAGGGGGATGACTATATTTAGAATTTAAAAAAAGATTCATATGATAAGAAGGGAGGCCCGTGTGTGGAGTAAGATTAGGTTTGGAGATATATTTCAAAACAAGATCAGGTTTGGAGATATATTTCAATACTCCTTTTTCAAATTTGACAACTCGAAGGTTGTCACGAGGAGGAATACTCATTGGGCCCCCCTGAAAGATAATTTCCTCAAGCTTAATTTTTATGGGGATGCCCGTGGGGGGGTTGTTACGGGAGGAGGTATTATAAGAGATCACCTAGGGAGGATGATTATATCTTATGCGGTGAATTTGGGACTGGGTACCAATAATATGGCAGAAATTTTGGCCCTTTTATGGGGGCTAAAAATGAGAGTTATCGTGGGTATCAAGAATTTGATTTTATGAAGGGGACTCAAAAGTTGTGATTGAGATGGTCAAGGGAAACTATAGGGCCAGTTGGAAAATGGATAACTTCCTGGATGACATCTGGTTGTTCCTCCCTAGGTTGGGGCAATTTAGGCTGCAACACATTTACAGGGAAGGAAATGCGGTGGTGGTGGTGACCACTGGCTTTTCCGTGCACGGGGCTAAGTGTTGGAGAAATTTGAATTCTCTGACAAAGCACACTATTTTGTTTGTCAAGAAAGAAATGAATAAATCCATTTAATGACGAGGTACTAAAATAAAGCTTATAGGAGGAATAAGGCGGCTTGTAAAGTTTCGAGAAACAATGCGATTTCAAATTTCAAATGGGAAATTGAACAAAGTCTTAATTTTAGTCAAATGGAAAAAGGTGTCGAAGAGCAGGGATGATACTAGTGTGAAAATATTTTTCAAAAAAATGGAGATGCCTGTCCGGTTCTGTGGTGGGTTCAAACGGGTCGACTTTCTTGAGCCCTGAAATGAGGTATGTTTGATAATAATGAAGTACCTTAATTTAGAAGGTAGGTTTGGGAATTGTTACAATTACCACTTCCCTCTGTTGAACCACTTTAGATATAATGAAGAAATCTCCTTTCCCATTTTTCTTCTGCACTCGCTGGAAGCCTCGATGGGTGATGTTAGGGAGAAGAAAAGTACTAAACAGAACTACTGCATTCTCCACCAAGGCCTCATCTTGCGCCTATAAATTACCATTGTGCTCTGTGCCCGCCTAGATTTGTTACTTTGCACAAAATTACTACCCCCATTGCTAATGATCCTATTGAGATTACCGCCCCCCGGTCTCAACCTACCTCATCCTAAAAGAATGCTTACTCCCGTGAAGAACAAGTTGAAGAATGCTCGCAATGACTTAGCTGGGCTGGGAGGGGAAGTCCAAATTAACATCATCTCAGAGGAGGAGGAGGACGACAATGATAGTAGAACGAGGTCCCACGGGATAGCGTCCAACACTCGGGTTAAACAGAAGGTTTTTAGGAAGAGATACCTAGAGACGGAGGATGAAGAGGGGGATTTGAAGGAGGAAGAGGGCGGGAAAAAAGGAGGTGGCAAAGACAAGAAAAAAGGAAAAAAATCTAAAACTAAGGAGGTCATTTGTGACAAAGGCAAAGGTAAAGAGTCCCCGATTAAGGAGGGAGGTGAGAAAAGCCAGGATTCGGCCAAGATTTCGGCTAGTTTTATTCTACCCAAGGTTGATTTCTCCAAGAAGGTGTTGGGAGAACAGATTGTTGGAATAGTCCCAAGGGATAACTAAGAGGGGGGGGTGAATCACTTATTAGAAAGTTTAATTCTTTTCTCCAATTAATTACAGAATATCATTAAGCACATACACATTTAGGATAACACAAAATAGAAGACCACAATTTTGGTTACGGGGAAACCAAACTAGGTAAAAAACTCGGTGGGAATTAGCACCCACAAAGAACTGTACTTGAGTATAATAATTCATGTTAGAAGATCTTACAACCCTGTTAGGATTTGTTCTTTACAATGCAATAAGTACAGTGACCTGGTTAAGGGTTGGACCTTGTTAGGAGTCTTTTACAAATAACCCCATTAGGGGTGAGGACTCATTGTGCAAAAGCTCACTGCTGAAATGATGAAGGCTACAACCTTCAGTAAAATAGATATACATTATATCTGATAATGAACTGTTTGAGTAGACCTGTTGTCTTGATTAGTTCCAATGTATTGTATGTACTCACTGCTTCTTCACATAGATCTTTGACTGATGAATAAAATAGTTTTACTGTCCCAAAACAAATAGAATTCTGCTCTTTTCCTTTTCTTTCTCTTTTCTTATCATTCACACTTGGTAATCTTCAAATGAACTACTATAAATATCTTCTCCAAAGATATGATCTTTGTCGGCTTTAGGAATCCCTTCAATGCTTCTTTTGTCGGCCAAACCAAGAACGCAACATAATTAGAACCGCACAACTTAAAATGAATAGACGCATCACTTCACAGAGTCGGCTCCACCAAAATTACCCAAACATCATGCTTCGGTTGAAACATGATTAGCACCTTTGGTTAATTGTCTTTGACTCATAACTAAACATGAATCTGAACATGCATATCCCATAGATAGAAGCAACTGAAGAATAAATAAAATTATTGTCGTCTTTCAGAAAATAATCTTCTGAAACTGTGGCTGGTAAACAGAGTAACATAATTCAATTGTTACTGAACATCTGAATCTGTGTATGTACATGGTATAATAACTATGTCTGAAACATAAAAACAACCGCATAAGGCTTCTATATATCCATACTAAAAAGTGATTACAGTTCACTATTGTATACTATATGTTGTCATCAATGACAAACATACAGTCAACTATTTGCACAAAGACAAATCTCCAACAATCTCCCCCTTTGACATTGATGGCAACATATGATTAAAAAAACCATCAATTCAAAAGTGTCTTCTTTTTTTTTACAATCTTCTCAATATCCTCATCAAAGGTTCCTCTTCACTGTTGTAGCTCCTCTGACTGTGTTTTTTATTTTCATGACTATATACTCCCCCTTTGACATCAATGGAAAAGGATGCCAATTACAAATAAGCACAAGTACTAACCCAGAAGTAGAGTAGTCAACCACTCATCAGTCACAAAGGACTGATGCATTTACTGTGAGTTCTAATTAGACTCAGGAAAGGGAATTACTCCCAGCTTCTTCCTGAGATACTCAAAAGTATCTTTTGATAGAGTTTTTTTGAATATGTCTGCCAACTGATCTTTGGTGCTCACATCATCCAACTTCACTTCTCCTTCTGCAAATTTTTCTCTTAGAAAATGATATTTTATTTCTATGTGTTTTGTCTTTACGTGCATCATAGGGTTCTTTGACGTATTAATAGTGCTAGTGTTGTCACAATGGATGACAATGGGATAATCAATCTGGATTCCAAAGTCTTTAATCATCTATTTGATCCAAACCATTGTTGAACAATTCAATGCGGCTGCTACATACTCAGCTTCTGTTGTTGACTGAGAAATACAGTTTTGCTTCTTACTTGTCCAAGTAACCAACCTGTCTCTAAGAAATACTACTCTTGAGATACTCTTTGTTAGTAATAACTAAGAGGGGGGGGGTGAATCAGTGGCCTTAGAATCTTATCCAATTTAAACTTTAATCCACCAATCAGTACTTCTCCAATTATTAAGTCCCTATAAGATGTATGCCTTTGAAATACTTGAAACAAATAATTGTCTGTCGGTTTACCTTGTCTGTCCTTATTCTCCTTGATAACCGATAAGCAGTAAACTGTATTTACCGATACTCAGTAAATATGCAGAGT
>MU223584.1:2486506-2513762 GCA_018584345.1 Thuja plicata
ACCAAACTCTTTCTTTGATAGAGGCTCACACTCAATGCCATATTTATTGTTGAAAACACATTTATCCTATGAAAGACATATTGATAATTAGTTTTTAATTGAAGGTCCCATGGATGGTTGTGTGGGCTAGCAAGGGTAGGTGGGATGTTGCCTTTCATGCATTGGATAATGAATTGGGTAAATAAAAAATAGAATTTGAAAAAAGAAAACTTTATTTTTTGCACTGACTATTTTCTATATAGACCAATCAAATTATAGAGAAATGATATTTATATAATTATTGCAAATAAGAAATAAATATAGACTATATACTTTTTGTTCAAAATATTTAATTCAATGTGGTGTTTGGTTAAAATAATATCATTTTGTTTTTGCACAAAAAAGCTGACTAAAAATTAATATAGGTACCAGAACTGCTAAATGTTTGATTCTCCCAATACAGAGGCTTCCCCAAATATGCCATTGCTATCAGAGTCCCTAGTACCACAGAGATTTGTATGGCTATGAACATTTGCTTTGCCTTCTTCAGTTCACGAATCCTTGTAGATTGAGATGGCGTAATTTCCGCTCTTGGGTCATGTTGGGAGCCTTGTGAGTTTGGTGGGGGTTCCCTGGTACCAAATGCTACTATTGGAAAGTCACAATAAAAAAAAAATTGCAAAATAGGAGATGGACATATGCAAGAGTTGGAAATTCATTGATTTTTCAGGTAGAACTTGTATTAGATTAGTTTACAGATATAGGTGTTTTTTGCTCGTATAATGTCTATTTTAAATTTTTGGACAACTTTCCTATCCACCCCCACCAAACTCTTTTTTGATGGAGGCTGGCATTCAATGCCACTTTTATTGGTGAAAACATAGCATAGCCTCTTGTGGCACCCGATTTGTAGACTTTACAAAAAAATATTTTTAAAGTGAAATTTGTTTTAGATGTCTTTCTCTTGTATAATGTTTGTTTTAAGTTTTTGAGTTGCCTTCCTATCCAGCTCGCCAAACTCTTTCTTTGATAGAGGCTCACACTCAATGCTATCTTTATTGTTGAAAACACATTTATCCTATGAAAGACATATTGATAATTAGTTTTTAATTGAAGGTCTCATGGATGGTTGTGTGGGCTAGCAAGGGTAGATGGGATGTTGCCTTTCATGCATTGGATAATGAATTGGGTAGATAAAAAAATAGAATTTGAAAAAAAGAAAACTTTATTTTTTGCACTGACTGTTTTCTATATAGACCAATCAAATTATAGAGAAATGCGATTTACATAATTATTACAAATAAGAAATAAATATAGACTATAGACTTTTTTTCAAAATATTTAATTCAGTGTGGTGATTGGTTAAAATAATATCAACTTTTTTTTACAAAAAGACTGACTAAAAATTAATATATGTACCAAAATTGCTAAATGTTTGATTCTCCCAGTACAAAGGCTTCCCCAAATATGTCATTGCTACTAGAGACCCCAGTACCACACATATTTGTATGGTTGAGAACATTGTCTTCGTCTTCTTTAGTTCATGAATCCTTGCAGATTAAGATGGTGTAATTTTCCGTTCTTGGGTCATGCTAGGAGCCTTGTGCGTTTGGTGGGGGTTCTCTGGTACCAAATGCTACTATTGGAAAGTCACAGTAAAAACATTTTTTTTTTTGCAGAATGGGAGATGGACATATGCAAGAGTTGGAAATTCATTGATTTTCTGGTGGAACTTGTATTAGATTAGTTTACAGATATAGGTGCCTTTTGCTTGTATAATGTCTATTTTAAATTTTTGGACGATTGTCCTATCCACCCCTACCAAACTCTTTTTTGATGGAGGTTGTCATTTAATGCCACTTTTATTGGTGAAAACAATATAACATAGCCTCTTGTGGCACCCGATTTGTAGACTTTGCAAAAAAATATTTTTTTGATGGAATTTGTATTAGATGTCTTTCTCTTGTATATTGTTTGTTTTAAATTTTTGAGTTGTCTTCCTATCCAACTCACCAAACTCTTTCTTTGATAGAGGCTCACACTCAATGCAATCTTTATTGTTGAAAATACATTTATCCTATGAAAGACATATTGATAATTAGTTTTTAATTGAAGGTCCCATGGATGGTTGTGTGGGCTGGCAAGGGTAGGTGAGATGTTGTCTTTCATGCATTGGATAATGAATTGGGTAGATAAAAAAATGAAATTTGAAAAAAGAAAACTTTTATTTTTGCACTGACTGTTCGCTATATAGACCAATCAAATTATAGAGAAATGATATTTATATAATTATTGCAAATAAGAAATAAATATAGACTATAGAATTTTTTTCAAAATATTTAATTCAGTGTGGTGATTGGTTAAAATAATATCAATTTTGTTTGGACAAAAAAGCTGACTAAAAATTAATATAGGTAGCAGAACTACTAAATGTTTGATTCTCCCAGTACAGAGGCTTCCCCAAATATGTCATTCTATCAGAGTCCCCAATACCATAGAGATTTATAAGGATATGAACATTGGCTTCATCTTCTTCAGTTCACGAATCCTTGCAGATTGAGATAGTGTAATTTTCCGTTCTTGGGTCATGTTGGGAGCCTTGTAGGTTTGGTGGGGGTTCCCTGGTATCAAATGCTACAAATGGGAAGTCACAGTAAAAACTTTTTTCCGCAGAATGGGAGATGGACATATGCAAGAGTTGGAAATTCATTGATTTTCTGGTGGAACTTGTATTAGATTAGTTTACATATATAGGTGCTTTTTGCTTGTATAATGTCTATTTTAAAATTTTGGACGACTTTCCTATCCATCCCCACCAAACTCTTTTTTGATGGAGACTGGCATTCAATGCCACTTTTATTGGTGAAAACATAGCATAGCCTCTTGTGGCACCCAATTGGTAGACTTTACAAAAAAAAAAAAATTGGTGGAATTTGCATTAGATGTCTTTCTCTTGTATAATGTTTGTTTTAAATTTTTGAGCTTCCTTCCTATCCAACTCACCAAACTCTTTCTTTGATAGAGGCTCACACTCAATGCCATCTTTATTGTTGAAAACACATTTATCCTATGAAAGACATATTGATAAGTAGTTTTTAATTGAAGGTCCCATGGATGGTTGTGTGGGCTAGCAAGGGTAGATGGGATGTTGTCTTTCATGCATTGGATAATGAATTAAGTAGATAAAAAATGGAATTTGAAAAAAGAAAACTTTATTTTTTGCATTGACTGTTTGCTATATAGACCAATCAAACTATAGAGAAAGGATATTTATATAATTATTGAAAATAAGAAATAAATATAAACTATAGACCTTTTTTTTCAAAACATATAATTCAGTGTGGTGATTGGTTAAAATAATATCATTTTTTTCGCATAAAAATAAGTATCTTGCCTTAGCAAGAACCAATAATATGTTAAAATTGACAAAGATGGATAGATACTTTTATTAGTCACTAACTTATGTTTTCACCTGACTTATGCCTATTAATCTCTTTCCCGACTTATGCCTATTAATCTTTTTTTTGGGAAAAGGTGAATACATAATCTAAACTAAAGTATTTGCCAATATTTTTTATTAAAGTCAAATTTCTTATTATTCAATTTTTGTATTAGATGTATTTCTCTTGTATAATGTTTGTTTTAAATTTTTGAGCTGCCTTCCTATCAAGCTCACCAAACTCTTTCTTTGATAGAGGCTCACACTCAATGCCATCTTTATTGTTGAAACCATATTTATCCTATGAAAGACATATTGATAATTAGTTTTTAATTGAAGGTCCCATGGATGGTTGTGTGGGCTAGCAAGGGTAGGTAGGATGTTGCCTTTCATGCATTGGATAATGAATTGGGTAAATAAAAAATGGAATTTGAAAAAAGAAAACTTTATTTTTTGCACTGACTGTTTGCTATATAGACCAATCAAATTATAGAGAAATGATATTTATATAATTATTGCAAATAAGAAATAAATATAGACTATAGACTTTTTGTTCAAAATATTTAATTCAATGTGGTGTTTGGTTAAAATAATATCATTTTTTTTTGCACAAAAAAGCTGACTAAAAATTAATATAAGTACCAGAACTACTAAATGTTTGATTCTCCCAGTATAGAGGCTTCCCCAAATACGCCATTGCTATCAGAGTCCCCAGTACCACAAAGATTTGTATGGCTATGAACATCAGCTTCGTCTTTTTTAGTTCACGAATCCTTGCAGATTGAGACGGCGCAATTTTCCGCTTTTGGGTCATGTTGGGAGCCTTGTGGGTTTGGTGGGGGTTCCCTGCTACCAAATGCTACTATTGGGAAGTCATAGTAAAAACTTTTTTTTTGCAAAATGGGAGATGGACATATGCAAGAGTTGGAAATTCATTGACTTTCTGGTAGAACTTGTATTAGATTAGTTTACAGATATAGGTGTTTTTTGCTTGTATAATGTCTATTTTAAAATTTTGGATGACTTTCCTATCCACCCCCACCAAACTCCTTTTTGATGGAGGTTGGCATTCAATGCCTCTTTTACTGGTGAAAACATAACATAGCCTTTTGCGGCACCCGATTGGTAGACTTTACAAAAAAATCTTTTTAAAGTGAAATTTGCATTAGATGTTTTTCTCTTGCATAATGTTTGTTTTAAATTTTTGAGCAGCCTTCCTATCCAGCTCACCAAACTCTTTCTTTGATAGAGGCTCACACTCATTGCTATCTTTATTGTTGAAAACACATTTATCCTATGAAAGACATATTGATAATTAGTTTTTAATTGAAGGTCTCATGGATGGTTGTGTGGGCTAGCAAGGGTAGATGGGATGTTTCCTTTCATGCATTGGATAATGAATTGGGTAGATAAAAAAATAGAATTTGAAAAAAAGAAAACTTTATTTTTTGCACTGACTGTTTTCTATATAGACCAAGCAAATTATAGAGAAATGTGATTTATATAATTATTGCAAATAAGAAATAAATATAGACTATAGAATTTTTTCAAAATATTTAATTCAGTGTGGTGATTGGTTAAAATAATATCAATTTTTTTTTACAAAAAGACTGACTAAAAATCAATATATGTACCAGAACTGCTAAATGTTTGATTCTCCTAGTACAAAGGCTTCCCCAAATATGCCATATCTACCAGAGACCCCAGTACCACACATATTTGTATGGCTGTGAACATTGGCTTCGTCTTCTTCAATTCATGAATCCTTACAGATTAAGATGGTGTAATTTTCCGTTCTTGGGTCATGCTAGGAGCCTTGTGGGTTTTGTGGGGGTTCCCTGGTACCAAATGCTACTATTGGGAAGTCACAATAAAAACATTTTTTTTGCAGAATGGGAGATGGACATATGCAAGAGTTGGAAATTCATTGATTTTCTGGTGGAACTTGTATTAGATTAGTTTATAGATATAGGTGCATTTTGCTTGTATAATGTCTGTTTTGAATTTTTGGACGACTGTCCTATCCACCCCCACCAAACTCTTTTTTGATGGAGGTTGGCATTCAATGCCACTTTTATTGGTGAAAACATGACATAGCCTCTCGTCGCACCCGATTTGTAGACTTTACAAAAAAATATTTTTTTGGTGGAATTTGTATTATATGTCTTCCTCTTGTATATTGTTTGTTTTAAATTTTTGTGTTGTCTTCCTATCCAGAACACCAATCTCTTTCTTTGATAGAGGCTCACACTTAATGCCATCTTTATTGTTGAAAACACATTTATCCTATGAAAGACATATTAATAATTAGTTTTTAATTGAAGGTCCCATGGATGGTTGTGTGCGCTGGCAAGGGTAGGTGAGATGTTGCCTTTCATGCATTGGATAACGAATTGGGTAGATAAAAAATGGAATTTGAAAAAATAAAACTTTATTTTTTGCATTGACTGTTTGCTATATAGACCAATAAAATTATAGAGAAATGATATTTATATAATTATTGCAAATAAAATAAATATAGACTATAGATTTTTTTTTCAAAATATTTAATTTAGTGTGGTGATTGGTTAAAATAATATCATTTTTTTCGCATGAATGCATAAGTATCTTGCCCTAGCAAGAACCAATAATATGTTAAAATTGACAAAGATGGATAGATACTTTTATTAGTCACTAATTTATGTTTTCACCTGACTTATGCCTATTAATCTCTTTCCCAACTTATGCCTATTAATCTTTTTTTTGGGAAAAGGTGAATACATAATCTTAACTAAAGTATTTGCCAATATTTTTTTATTAAAGTCAAATTTCTTATTATTCAATTTTTTTATTAGATGTCTTTCTCTTGTATAATGTTTGTTTTACATTTTTGAGCTGCCTTCCTATCAAGCTCACCAAACTCTTTCTTTGATAGAGGCTTACACTCAATGCCATCTTTATTGTTGAAACCATATTTATCCTATGAAAGAATATTGATAATTAGTTTTTAATTGAAGGTCCCATGGATGGTTGTGTGGGATAGCAAGGGTAGGTAGGATGTTGCCTTTCATGCATTGGATAATGAATTGGGTAAATACAAAATGGAATTTGAAAAAAGAAAACTTTATTTTTTGCATTGACTGTTTGCTATATAGACCAATCAAATTATAGAGAAATGATATTTATATAATTATTGCAAATAATAAATAAATATAGACTATAGAATTTTTGTTCAAAATATTTAATTCAATGTGGTGTTTGGTTAAAATAATATCAATTTTTTTGCACAAAAAAGCTGACTAAAAATTAATGTAAGTACCAGAACTACTAAATGTTTGATTCTCCCAGTACAGAGGCTTCCCCAAATACGCCATTGCTATCAGAGTCCCCAGTACCACAGAGATTTGTATGGCTATGAACATCAGCTTCGTCTTTTTTAGTTCACGAATCCTTGCAAATTGAGATGGCGCAATTTTCCGCTTTTGGGTCATGTTGGGAGCCTTGTGGGTTTCGTGGGGGTTCCCTGGTACCAAATGCTACTATTGGGAAGTCAGAGTAAAAATTTTTTTTTTGCAGAATGGGAGATGGACATATGCAAGAGTTGGAAATTCATTGACTTTCTGGTAGAACTTGTATTAGATTAGTTTACAGATATAGGTGTTTTTTGCTTGTATAATGTCTATTTTAAAATTTTGGACGACTTTCCTATCCACCCCCGCCAAACTCCTTTTTGATGGAGGTTGGCATTCAATGCCACTTTTATTGGTGAAAACATAACATAGCCTCTTGTGGCACCCGATTGGTAGACTTTACAAAAAAATCTTTTTAAAGTGAAATTTGCATTAGATGTCTTTCTCTTGCATAATGTTTGTTTTAAATTTTTGAGCTGCCTTCCTATCTAGCTCACCAAACTCTTTCTTTGATAGAGGCTCACACTCAATGCTATCTTTATTGTTGAAAACACATTTATCCTATGAAAGACATATTGATAATTAGTTTTTAATTGAAGGTCTCGTGGATGGTTGTGTGGGCTAGCAAGGGTAGATGGGATGTTGCCTTTCATGCATTGGATAATGAATTGGGTAGATAAAAAAATAGAATTTGAAAAAAAGAAAACTTTATTTTTTGCACTGACTATTTTCTATATAGACCAAGCAAATTATAGAGAAATGTGATTTATATAATTATTGTAAATAAGAAATAAATATAGATTATAGAATTTTTTCAAAATATTTAATTCAGTGTGGTGATTGGTTAAAATAATATCAATTTTTTTTTACAAAAAGACTGACTAAAAATCAATATATGTACCAAAACTGCTACATGTTTGATTCTCCTAGTACAAAGGCTTCCTCAAATATGCCATTTCTACCAGAGACCCCAGTACCACACATATTTTTATGGCTATGAACATTGGCTTCGTCTTCTTCAATTCATGAATCCTTACAGAGTAAGGTGGTGTAATTTTCCGTTCTTGGGTCATGCTAGGAGCCTTGTGGGTTTTGTGGGGGTTCCCTGGTACCAAATGATACTATTGGGAAGTCACAATAAAAACATTTTTTTTTTTGCAGAATGGGAGATGGACATATGCAAGAGTTGGAAATTCATTGATTTTCTAGTGGAACTTGTATTAGATTAGTTTATAGATATAGGTGCATTTTTCTTGTATAATGTCTATTTTGAATTTTTGGACGACTGTCCTATCCACCCCCACCAAACTCTTTTTTGATGGAGGTTGGCATTCAATGCCACTTTTATTGGTGAAAACATGACATAGCCTCTCGTCGCACCCGATTTGCAGACTTTACAAAAAAATCTTTTTTTGGTGGAATTTGTATTAGATGTCTTCCTCTTGTATATTGTTTGTTTTAAATTTTTGTGTTGTCTTCCTATCTAGATCACCAATCTCTTTCTTTGATAGAGGCTCACACTTAATGCCATCTTTATTGTTGAAAACACATTTATCCTATGAAAGACATATTAATAATTAGTTTTTAAATGAAGGTCCCATGGATGGTTGTGTGGGCTGGCAAGGGTAGGTGAGATGTTGCCTTTGATGCATTGGATAATGAATTGGGTAGATTAAAAATGGAATTTGAAAAAAGAAAACTTTATTTTTTGCATTGACTGTTTGCTATATAGACCAATAAAATTATAGAGAAATGATATTTATATAATTATTGAAAATAAAATAAATATAGACTATAGATTTTTTTTCAAAATATTTAATTCAGTGTGGTGATTGGTTAAAATAATATCATTTTTTTTTGCACTAAAAAGCTGACTAAAAATTAATATAGGTACCAGAACTACTAAATGTTTGATTCTCCCAATACAGAGGCTTCCCCAAATATGCCATTGCTATCATAGTCCCCAGTACCACAAAGATTTGTATGGATATGAAAATTGGCTTCGTCTTCTTTAGTTCATGAATCCCTTCAGATTGAGATGGTGTAATTTTCCGTTCTTGGGTCATGCTGGGAGCCTTGTGGGTTTGGTGGGGGTTCCCTGGTATCAAATGCTACTATTGGGAAGTCACAGTAAAAGAATTTTTTTTTTGCAAAATGGGAGATGGACATATGCAAGAGTTGGAAATTCATTGATTTTCTTGTGGAACTTGTATTAGATTAGTTTATAGATATAGGTGCTTTTTGCTTGTATAATGTCTATTTTAAATTTTTGGACGACTTTCCTATCCACCCCCACCAAACCCTTTTTTGATGGAGGTTGGCATTCAATGCCACTTTTATTGGTGAAAACATAGCATAGCCTCTTGTGGCACCCAATTTGTAGACTTTACAAAAAAAAAATTGGTGGAATTTGCATTAGATGTCTTTCTCTTGTATAATGTTTGTTTTAAATTTTTGAGTTGCCTTCCTATACATCTCACCAAACTCTTTCTTTGGTAGAGGCTCACACTCAATGCCATCTTTATTTTTGAAAACACATTTATCCTATGAAAGAAATATTGATAATTAGTTTTTAATTGAAGGTCCCATGGATGGTTGTATGGGCTAGCAAGGGTAGATGGGATGTTGCCTTTCATGCATTGGATAATGAATTGAGTAGATAAAAAATGGAATTTGAAAAAAGAAAGCTTTATTTTTTGCACTGACTATTTTCTATATAGACCAATCAAATTATAGAGAAATGATATTTATATAATTATTGCAAATAAGAAATAAATATAGCCTATAGACCTTTTTTTCAAAATATATAATTCAGTGTGGTGGTTGGTTAAAATAATATCAATTTTTTTCGCATGAATGCATAAGTATCTTGCCTTGGAAAGAGCCAATAATATTTTAAAATTGAAAAAGATGGATAGATACTTTTATTAGGCCCTAACTTATGTTTTTTTCTATTGCATATAATATATAAACTGTTCAGTACAACATAAGTCGGAGCAGAGTTCTTAAGGTGTTACAAAAATTCTCAGTACTACTAAGTGAAGCAGTCAAAGTTTATACATATTTAAATAGAAGTATGCTGTATAACAAAAAGGGACAAGCTAGGTTTCAAGGGGAGCCATCTCCTTCTTCTTCTTCTTTGTCATTGGTGTTCGAGGAGACAGATTTGTAGCCTATAACTCTGTAGTTCATGCTATCTCTTGCAGCTCCCTTCTCCTTTTGTTGTTGTTCATGCTTAATCTTCTGGATGAACTCTGCTAGGGTGATCTCAAACTCATCTTTGTCTTTCATAGTAGTAAAATTGTGTGTTATATCTAATTTATTTATGGTGGTGCTTCCCTCTCTTAGCACTTGCAAGAACTCGCTCTCCTTCATCTTTTTGATGACCATGACCTGCATGGAAATATCAAGATATATGAGTCTCTTGCAAGACTTAGTAAGGTTCATGTTCTTGTCTACAAGTACATCATTATTCCAAGCCTTCCAGATGAACCAAAGAATGACAAAAGAAAGCAAAGTCCAAAATGAGTTACAAAATTTGCTGCAGTTGATAGTACCAGAAATAATATTTAAAGCATTAAAATGAATCATGTAAGATAGTCCAAACATATTCTAGATCTTAGAGGAAAACATACACTCAAGAAAGACATGTTTGACAGATTCAGGTTGTTTACAAACAATGCAGATATTTGGTTCTCCCCCCGGTTTCTTAAATGACAGTTTGTGCAGGAACAGTTTCCACAAAAAGCAAGAGAGCTTTGGTTCAACCGGTCTAGTCCACAACATTCTAAAGTATTTCATCCATTCAGAATCTTGGACATCCAGTTCCCACTTATGGTTCACATGGGCAAAAATGTCACCACTATTGGTCAGTAGCTGTTAAAGATATTTAGACTTACTACGGTGAAGAGGGGTACTATTAGGCCAACATAGTTGGAGGCTACTATAAGATTCATTACAGAATCCTTTAACAGGGCCCAGGGCATTAAAGGCATCTTTAAGGATAGAATAGGTTCTACATTGGGTTTGGGGAATATTGAATTGGGATTCAAACCACTCCCATGATGGAAGTATGTCTTGCTGGATGATATTTTGAAAGGTAGCAATACCCATTCCAGTCCATTTCTTTGCTGAACAACCCTGTAAGAGTGCTAGCTTCTTATCCCCATGTTTAAGGTTCCACCAGATGGATTTGAGACTGTAGATCTTTCCATTCTTCTCAACTGGTCCCTGATTAATCAGAAAACCCTTAACATATTTCCATGCCTTCCAAATGCTCTTGAAAACACTTGATCCTTGAACGACAACATTATCATCTATAGTGAGGGTATCTATAAAACAGAGGTTCTGCCAACCTTTAGGTCTATTACAGTGCGCTAACTGCAGATTGTTTCTTACTAGAACTTTCCATGGTTCTTCCCCCTCCCCTGCTTTAGCTATCCATTTGACCGCCATGGCTATGCCTTGTGACCTGAGGTCCTTGAGTCCAAGACCTCCCCAAGATTTATCTCTGGTACACCATTCCTAGGAATCTGCATGTATTCTTTTATTCCCTCTGCCATCTGACCACAAAAAGTTTCTGATAACCTTTTGAATAGTGTTGAATTTGTGTTGATTAAATAACCACATGGAGGAAAAGTAAACTGGGTAGGGAGACAAAATCTTCTGACAAACATGTACTCTACCAGGGAAGGAAAGAAGGTTACTGTCCCACTTAGTGAGTTTCCTGTTGATCCTCTCAAAGATCTAATCCCACATCTGATTGAGGTTAGGGGAGATGGAGAATGGGATACCCAAACACCTGACCATATGCTCAGGGCCTCCCTAAGAAAACTCAAAGTTATTCCACCAGACATGAGGATTTTGATCTCAACCCAACTTAACAAATTTGGATAGTGAGACTTTGTTGCCAGAGGCTTTGCAAAAGAGGTCAAGTTTGTTCATCAAAAGTCTCATATTGTTCTCTTCAAGTAGGAGGAGGATGGAGGTGTCATCTACAAACTGGACATTGGAAACATCCTGATCATTGGGGAGGAGTACCCCTTTCACTCTAGGGGAGAGGGAATCATCTCTTAGAAGGTAATGCAAAGAATCTGCTGCAATAACAAATAGAGAGGGGGCTAGAGGGCAAGCTTGCCTGATTGATCTGGAGAGACTGAAGAAATCTAATCTAGCTCCATAAATTTCAACTGCAGCCATGGTGCCATATAAAAGTGTTGATACCATTTTGCAAAAGAAGGGAGGGAACCCTAAAGCTTCTAACATCAACATCATGAATTTCCATTCAATCCTATCATATGCCTTTCCATAATCTATGAGAAACATAACACAGTTCTGTCCTAAAACTTTTGTCCAGTTCATATCCTCCTAGCATGTTATCAGATTCTCCAGGATGTATCTCCCCTTGACAAATCCTGTTTGGGTGCTATTGATGACAGAGGGGAGAAGATTCTCAATCCTTACTGCAAGAACTTTAGCTAAAATCTTGTAAACTATATTCAAAAGAGTAATATGTCTCCAATTTTTTATTAGGAGCCTATCCCCCTCTTTAGGAATGAGTTTAATGAGGCTAGCATTTAGCTTAGGGCCAAGGGTGCTTGTTTCAATAGCTTCTTTGTACACTTGAAGAAGCTTAGGCCCAATCCACTCTATGTTGGTCTTGTAAAACTCAATTGGCAGTCCATCTAGACCTTGCGCTTTGTAATTGGCCATTCTATTGATGGCGAATTTAATCTCTTCCTCAGTAATGTTTGTTTTAAATTTTTGAGCTGCCTTCATATCCAGCTCACCAAACTCTTTCTTTGATAGAGGCTCACACTTAATACTATCTTTATTGTTGAAAACACATTTATCCTATGAAAGACATATTGATAATTAGTTTTTAATTGAAGGTCCTATGGATGGTTGTGTGGGCTAGCAAGGGTAGATGGGATGTTGCCTTTCATGCATTGGATAATGAATTAAGTAGATAAAAAATGGAATTTGAAAAAAGAAAAATTTATTTTTTGCACTGACTGTTTGCTATATAGACCAATCAAACTATAGAGAAATGATATTTATATAATTATTGAAAATAAGAAATAAATATAGACTATAGACCTTTTTTTTCAAAACATATAATTCAGTGTGGTGATTGGTTAAAATAATATCATTTTTTTCGCATGAATGCATAAGTATCTTGCCTTGGCAAGAACCAATAATATGTTAAAATTGACAAAGATGGATAGATACTTTTATTAGTCCCTAACTTATGTTTTCACCTGACTTATGCCTATTAATCTCTTTCTTGACTTATGTCTATTAATCTTTTTTTGGGGGAAAAGGTGAATACATAATCTAAACTAAAGTATTTTCCAATATTTTTTATTAAAGTCAAATTTCTTATTATTCAATGTTTTTTTTTCTAATTGGCCCTTTTCCTGGCTATGCGTTGATTGCAAGCTTTTCACTTTCATAGTTTACAAGTTTGCTGCTACATATACTTAGAATATTGCATATAAACAAATTATTTACAACCATACCAGGTATGAGGAGTTTAGAGTTGTCATGCTTCTTTTACTAGAGTTTGAAAGATTTATTTCTTTCTCCATCATATTGACATTTTTCTCCTATTTATGTCATTTGAATTTTTTTCTTTCTCATTTTCTTTCTTGTGATTTTAGTGGTAGGGAGAGCAATATTTCTGCAATTTTGAAAATGGGCTCCTTCTTTTTGTTGTGTTATTGTATTGACTACATTTGGACATGTATTCATGCTTATAACCCTTGCCTTGTGTTTTTATTTTCTCTGCATTTATTGGTGTTGAATGTTAGCCCCCATGGATGTGTCACTAAGCTACACCAGAATGTGTGATTTAGGGTATTCTTTCCATGTAATTTGGAATAAATCTTTCCCATGGACCTCACGCCATAACCAACTCTTTCTCAGTCCTAAGAAATTAGAATACTAGCCGAACGTTTAGCTGGGAACTTTCCAGCCCGCCACGTTATGAAACCCCCAATTTCAATGCAAGATGCATGGTGATCTAACCTGGTCGTGGTCACTTCTTTCACATCAATGCTTGTGGAGATGAAGCCATCCTAAATTTATTTTTCTTTCCCCCCTTCTTTCCTTGCTTTCATGAACATAGATTTGATGTGCTGAGTGTGACTATAAGCAGGTAAGTTTGACAGTGTTGCAATATCAGAATTCTCACACTTTTTATTAAATAGGGTGATTGTGTAAAATTTCTATGGACCAGCTAGGCTTGAAACAAAACCTTCTCCAATGTTCTTCTGGATGTTCCAAAACAAGATTTTGTTGAATTTTTGACATATATTTAGGGTTTGAAGAGACTTGATGGAAACATAACATGAAGTGATTTTGAATTTTTAGTTTCTCCTCTTAACCTCCCAATGAAGCTATTGTCATCTGATTTTCATTGTTAGACCATTTCAATCTTGTTGGTTTAGTGGTCCTTTTTGCTCTTGTTCTACGTGTTCCCAACACTTTTTAATACAATGTGTGGGACTATCTTTACAATATTCATGCAAGTTTAAATTCAGTATTAAACTTGCAATAACAACACAAAACCTTATTGAAACTGGATGCTGAGTCTATTTCCATGTTGTCATTGTTTTTTTGGCAAGTCTTTTCCTCGGGTAGATAATTTTGTGCAATGCACTATAGAGTTTTGTCTTCTTTAAACTTGAAATATACAAATAAATATTTGTTGCCATCAATAAAGTTAGCACATGATTTTTTCATTGTCGTGAGAATATGAAAGATGACACTGAAAGCCATTGTGCAATGTTTCAATATCATTTGGCAGCACTCTTCACCTTAGAGATAGAGGCATTTGTTAATTTCTACTGCAATATAATCAACTTGTTGGAAAAATAAGTCTCAACCTAAGCCACCAGATTCAAACCCTGGACCCTCCATTCGGGTCCGGGTCCGGATTCATATACTAGTCTGCACTGGATTTGACCAAGGTTTGGATTTGGACCTGTGGGTCCATCTAGATCCGCAGACCCTCAGATCTTGATGGACCCACAGGTCTAGATCCGGACCCTACACGGATCCAGTGCTAACCCATGGGGATTCAGCGTGGACCCTTCAAGGATCTAACCTATAGATCTTGACAAACCCACAAGTCCAGATCCAGACCCTACCTGGATCCAGCGCAAACCCGTGAGGATCCAGTGTGGACCCCTCAAGGATCTTGCGGATCCCCAAGGACCCACGACCAGGCATGTTAAAAAGTGGGCTCAACCCACTTAAAAAATGTTTTTATTATTATTATTTTTTGCTTATTTTTTTTTAGTTTTAGAATTATGTGTATTTCTCTTATTTTTTTGTATATATATACACACACGCGAACCCATATGAATCATAATGGGATTTTTTTTCAATCCCCAAACCTGTAGACACCTAAAAATAGACAGGCTTGCGACTTGACATTAAAAACACTAATTTTCATTAATTAATTAATGGTTTTTTAATCATTAATTAATCATGTATTTTCTTCTAAATTCATTCCCCAAATCATCTAATCAAATTCCCAAAATTAATTAAATAATTAATTTTATTTAATTAATTAACCTTAATTGATTAATTACCATTAATTAATTAATTAACCTTAATTGATTAATTACCATTAATTAATTAATTAAATTCAATTTCCTATAGTTTAAATTCAAATATTTAAACTTACTAATTAAATTCTTCCAATTAAATTAATTTCATTCAATAAAGCAATTCTAAATAAAAAAGAATTCAATTATCTCACATTTGGAAAACTTTAATTAAATAAATGAATTAAATATTCATTTATCTTCAAAGAGATAACTCCAATCAGATCACATGGGTTACTCCACCCATCTCGGCAGCTCACATGGGTAACTCCATCCACCTCTTCAGTTCTAAAAGGTAACTCACAATTACCTCTTCAATAAACCAAACTCTATCTCCTCTTTACCAATTGAAGAGGTGGAGTTTACTGATGGCTTCTCTAGTTCCTTTTAATCTAAACCGTTCATCTCCCTATCTCTGGGATTGATCTCAACCGTTCATTTCATCCCCAATTCCTATATAATAAACCCTTCATAACCATTTGAAGGATCCAGGATTTCAAGCTCTTGTGTGCCATTACTCCGTCAGTTTGGTTCTAGCATTCAAGCCATCTTGCGATCACACACACATTTCAAGTATCAAATTCTCGATGCTTCTCAAGTCATACACGCTACCCACACCAATACTGAGCATCAAAAACAATATTTTAGGAGTAGAGAGAGACAATAGAAGCTTCAAGCACTTTGGGGTTTGCGTTCATTTATTTTCCTTTCTTTGCTTGTACATTTTATTGGTTACGTTTCACGTTATTTGTTATTGGTAGCTTTGTGTATTGGGTTTATATCATTGTAAACCGTTGCTACTAACCTTAGCCTTTGGAAAGCTTGGGAACCACGAATCACGAAAGAGGAGGCGTACATTTTGGTGAACCTGACGTGAAACGAATAACACAAATATTTCTTGCAAGAAACAGACAAGACCAATCAGCCACGACCGTACAGTCACAGACCAAAAGATTCATCTTTTTCTCGATATCTGTGCTATTTCACAATCGCTACTATTCTTCTACAATTGACAAAATTGTGTCGCAATTGACTGGTTTAATACCGCAATTGATTGCAGGCTTTCGCACTGCTATTCTGTCATCTTCTGTTTGTCTATCTTATAGCAGTTTTTCCGCAGTTGATTGTATTTGACCACAGTTACTTATTGTTTGCCGCAATTGCCTGATCCATGCCACAATCAAACGCATCCTACCTCAGTTGAAAGTAATTTTCTACAATCGCCAATATTCTGCCACAATTGACCATAAATTACCGTAATTGAACAAACAGTGCCGCAATCGACTCAAAAGCTACATTTCTATCTATTTTCTTGGTTTCTGTGCAGGATTGACTAACAGTGAATGAAAAAGAAGGTGATCAGACACATACCAGGTGCTAGAGCATTAAGAGCTACAAGAAAGAGAAACATCAACTATCGATCACAACAAAGGGCTATTCTCGCAATCGCAGCTGAAGATCAAAGTGAAGCATACACGAGGTACATTGATTCAATTAAGAGATTTGCAGGTAAGTATAAAGTCACCATTAATTTCAGCAATCTCAATAATCCTAGAGTTTCTGGATATTCTGTTGTTTTGGATTGAAAGCTTTCATTCCTGAAGATACTAAACACTTTCTTTGACAGGTACAAATTGAGGAGGCAAGATAACAATACAACTTAAAATTCATTCACTTGTCGATTTGGGCTTAAAAAGAATAGTGTTTGTCACACATCTCACATCTCACATTTCAAATTTGGGCTTAAAATTGACGTGGGGACTAAAATTGAACAAGGAAAAGAATCTCTCGATTTGGTGCATTAAAATTGAACAAGCAATCAACACCTACTTTTTGGGCTTAAAACTGAACACTTATGCTTGTATGGTGGTGTAGCTTAGTTCACATTTCAAACTTTTGGAGCTTAATCGATTTACCTCATGTCTTGAGTTTTGGGTGCACTTGCACAATCTGTTAGATTAGACACCTTTATACTTTTTTAGAAAGGCCTGTCCGGGGAATGCACTTCTTCCTCAGAGAACGACCTTAAATCGATAATCCTTCCGATCGATATATAAACAAGGCATGAACCAAAGTTCTGTCTTATCTAGCCAAGCTCGGGCGAAGTGTGTTGATGATAGTCTGGATCGGGTGAATATCCCTAAGGATCCAACATGGTCAACTAGGCTCTTAAGTGATTCACACACGTACACACCGATTGGATAGACACCACGAAACCTTACTACAACCTTGTTAATTAAAGGCCAACCCAATTTACCTCCAAATAGATACCTTATTATAATGCAAGAGGTTGGAGAATTTCCCCCCAAGATTCCAAACATATGTGTCCCACGGTATTTGTGTAGTGAAAGAGATCTTCACTCCATGACAACAATACCTGGAAACGACAAAAACACAGGCACCTATGTCGTGGAACTTCGTGTCCTAGTAGTGTGACGATTGTTGTGTAAGCCAACGAACATTCAAGCATTGGGCCTATAACATTGTATTATGAAGCCATTGACCTAGAATAATCTGGCTGTTCATTATTGAGACCTCGTGATAACCTTGCAACTTAAAAAAGTTGTAGAACATACACATTGTCAGTCTTCATTCTTCAAAACATAGTGTTTGTTGTGCTTGTTCTTTGATCAGTTTCTGAAAACACAAAACAAAACATCCAACTATCAAAATGAGTCAAACGTGTTAAAGTCTAGGGTTGTCAACATCAACTATCTTGCAAATCAGAAGCCTTGTTCCATAAAATCAAAATTGTTAAACAGTGATACCTATTCTCTAGTCTTCTTTTTTTGACACTGTTCCTGTTTACCGTAATTGCCCGCATTTTGCCGCAATTGACAGAAGTCTACCACAGTTAACTTGTTTATTGTTGCAATCAACCTATTTATTACCGCAATTAGTGATAAAGTATCGCAATCGACCATTCACTTTGTCACAATCGATGGAGTTGTGCCGCAGTTGACCAGAGATATTTTACACCTATTTTGACCTAAAAACCTTGAAAGAACTCTTCATTTTGTGTCAAAGACCAGTGTCTATCCTAGAAAAATGTGAAGAACATTGTGTGAATCTCTAAACATTAAAGATCACCCCTTCTCTGAAAAGCACGATTATTGTCTAAAACATTGTTAGTTCAAAAGCTCAGACTTGAAATATCTTGATCTCATCATATCAAACATCATCATTACCTCTATCAAGTGACTTTGTCCCAGGAAAAGGTCAACAAATCTTATCTTTTACATCATCACAACTTTGAGATAAAGATATATCAACATCTGTCCTTAGAATTACCCTTGTCCAGAACATAACTTGGACTTCCTTAGAAAGGTTATCCTTTTTTGTTTGCTTTATATCACTTGTTTTAGTTACAAAATCTGGACCACACTATGTCTCAAACACATCATGGAGGGCCTTACACAAGGTCAAAGGCTAGAACACAACTTGATGAGTCATATATCAATAGATTCCCCGCTTGGGAAACAGAGCAAGAGAACGATCCTTTCGTAAATACCAGTTCTGCTCTATTAATTGAACAACCCTGTGGGTCAACTTTTTTCCAAAGTGTCACAAAAGAGGAGATTGAATATTTGAGAAAGATGATTATTCCACACAAGTAGTTGATGTTGTTGTAGAGAGGAATCCCGAATGTTACTTAGCCATGCTGATAAAGAAGGGAGTCAAACTCCCTGCTGAATTTAGTGTATCGACCATATGGCCCGAAAAACCTCTCGCAAGTCAAAACACTACTCAGTCCTCTCAAATACTACCTGTTGTTTCTCAAATATTCCCACCATTTATAACACCCACATTGGCATAGACGATACCCAATCAAACCAATGGAATAAACCAAGCAAGCACATCTTCCACTCAAAGCATGACGGGCTCGCAACTAAGTGCACCCATGGTCACTAGTATGCCTCCACCTTTGGTCTCATGGCCTGGATAATCAAGATCTCATGCTATGCCTTCCATCCCACCAAATACAAACTATTCTAAAACTATGCCGCTACTACAGTCAATTCCTACTAGTCTTGGGATCAACACCTCATTCCCACAGGGATCCATCTCTGCAGGTATGACTTACAGTCAATGCCCACCCAAGGCTATACCTTTGCCTAATCCAAAACCAATCCAACCTCAGCAACAACAACCCTAGCTTCAGTTGCCACAATTCCAACCCCAGCTTCAGTTGCCATAATTTCAACCCTAGCAACAACCCCAGCTTCAGTTGCCTCAAATCCAACCCCAAAAACAACAACCCCAGCTTTAGTTGCCACAATTTCAACCCTAGCAACAACAACCCTAGCTTCAATTGCCTCCAATCCAACCCCAGCAACAGAAACCCCAACTTCAGTTGCCACAATTCCAAACCCAACAACAAAAAACTCAGCCTCAGCAGTAGCAATATCAACCCCAGCAGTATCAATCACAGTTTCAACAACAACAACATTCACAATCCCAACAACAAATGCATCAAAACCCACCATGGGCTACTCATGTGCCCCCATTTCAAAATCATGCGATGGGAAATCAATATCAATTCCCCAGGATGAAATCCTATGTTCCTACTTAAGGGACACTGAAGCGCAACCTCATACCTACTACAACACAGAGGAACATCATCACACATCAGCCTCAGTATCAAACAGACATGTTGATGCAACAAATGCAAACCCTTCAAACCCAAATGATGGATATATAAAATTAGGGGAAAACTAAATCCTACACCATAGAGGATTTATACCCATACCCATTTGACCACTCTCTTCACATGTCTCCATTCCCAACTCACTTCTTGGTACTGAAATTTGACAAATATGGGGGCAATACCAATCCTATTGAACATATCCGAGAGTTTTTTTCTAGTTGCATCGAAGTCGCACATGATGAGACATATTTAATGTGAATGTTCCCACAAATTTTAGCTAGACCAGCAATTGAATATTTCTCACATCTACCTCATGACATTCAGTCTTGGGGTGAACTGGCTGAAAAGTTCATCGCTCATTTCCATTATAACATCGAGCGTAAGGTCAGTATCAAGGACCTTTGCGATATCAAACAGAAGGATGGAGAGTCTTTTGTGAAATTCCTACAGAGGTGGAGGAATACTACAAATATAATAATGTATGATGTTCCCAAACAAGACCTAATAGTCATGTTCATTGACAATTTGATCCCAGACATGTCATTCACAACAGAATTGCAGTTAGCTCTGAACTTCACACAACTCATCGAACAAGGGGTTCATTGTGAGCAGAACTTAGTCCAACGAGGAATCCTATAGATCTAATCCAAACAAATATAAATAAAAATGCAATGGACAAAGCTAAGTGGTGGAACAAAAATAAAAATGTCACCAACGATGGTGTCATTGATGTGAAGACAGTCAACTACGCACAACCCAAGGTGTCACTGCAAGGCGCGCCTATGGCCAACCAACAACCCATAGGGCCCACTCAACAAGCATACACTCAAAACCAACCTCACCCTGTCCAAGCAGCCGTTGTGTCAAACAGTCAACAATAGACTCAACACAAACCACAGTTTCAATTACAACAACGAGATTTCACACCATTAGGAGAGCCGATAGAATCAGCTTTGCAAAAAATGATACAATCCAACACTATCACTCTCCCAGAAATCAGGGAATTTAAACAAGGTGCAAAAAAACTAAGGTGGTATAATGAAAATGACTTCTATGAGTTTCATCAGGTGAAAGGACACAAAACACCTAACTGTTACCGACTGAAACACGCTATCCAAGATCTGATTGATACAAGGGTCATTGATGTAAAAAATACCCAAGCCAAATGAAAAATTGATCACACTATATTCAATGATGCATTTCATGATCACAACAAAGGTAAATCCTTTGGGTCTAGTGGATTGTCCAAACAGGTCAGCTATACACATGTCAATAGTGATAACATCATCAATTGCATCAATCCTTTAGATTTCCATGTGGCTATGATCACTATAAAAAACCAAGGTAACAAATGCGATGTAACAATGCATCATACCAGAGTTGTCTTGCAGGGATTACCGTCCTCATCTACTATATCTACCAATCCTAATGCAACCTCAGATCCACAGCCAAGCCTAGTGGATCAACTAAAGTGCACACCTGCCCAGATCTCCATGTTTGACCTATTGCACATATCTCCGTAGCATAAAATGGCACTTGACCAAGCCCTTCAGAATGAATCTGTCCCAAGGGACACAACACCCAAGAGCTTCCAAATGATGGTTAACCATATAGATGCTAACAAACATGCAACATTCATAGGTCGTGATGTGCCGCCGCATAAACCCCCGCATAATGATCTTTTGCACTTGCTTGCTCAGGTCCACAAACGTGTTATTCGTAGAGTCCTTGTTGATGGCGGGGTTGGATTGAACATCTATACTGTAAATTTAATCAAGAAAATAGGCTATTCAAAGTCAAGCATTGATGTCATGAGGAGGATAAATATCAGAGCTTACGACAAAGAGGAAAGATCCTGTAAAGGTATTATCATTCTACCTATCTGTATTGGTCCAGTGGTCAAGAACGCTCCCTTCCAGATCCTAGATCTTGAGTTGGGATACAACATGTTACTAGGAAGACTATGGATACATGAAATGCAAGATGTACCCTCAACATACCATCAATGCATCAAGTTCCCACTCCAAGGAGAAGAAATCATCATAGAGGGAGATCCCAATCCTTTCCAATATTGTAATGCGGTCCAAATCAACACTGACAACTAGGTACCCTTAAACCAAGACGCAAGCATGCCCTCCTCTTCAGATTCAAATCCTAAGGATGTCACACGAAAAGCAGGAAAAATATCCATTACCGACAAGGGTTGTGGTGAATACAGCTATGAAGAAACTTTCACTATAACGAACATGCCTCAGAGCCCAAGAACATATGGCATGCCGCAACCAGTTATTATAACAGAAAGTCCAGGGCCTGTTCTATTCAGATGCCTGCCCATGAATTTTGTCAGATGGGGGCACATTGTAGAAGAAAATCCATTTGAAAAAGATATCAGTACATGGTTGTACCAAGACCCACAGGAGACACTTCGACAAACCCTACCCCTATCTAACTATGAAAATGGTTATACAATGTTACAAAGATTCGGGTATGATGGTACAACCGGTTTGGGGGAAATACAACAGACTTAATGGATTGTCTCTCCCGCCAACCCAGAGAAATAAAAGAGGATTAGGTTATGGGAAAAAAAGAACCAGCCCTATAATCCAAGACATCCTAGTGTATCAGGAACAAATATCAGAGATGCACCGGTGGAAAAACTCAAAACATGTTTTAATAAGAAACATACTGCAACTGTTGTTTCTTGCCTAAGAGGGAACCTCTCAAACCTGAATGAACCTCAACATAGTAATTGATGATAACAAAAGAAGTGAGACATCTGATGAGCGTTCTATCAAAATTGACTCCCACGAGTATGAGTGGAGATCCCTTCACGACTCCGAACTGTCGATCCCAGATTATTCCCCTCAGTCAGCCATCACCATAAACCTTGAAGACTTATTTGTCCAACTATCCATTGACGACCAACCTTGCATAGATAAACATGTCATTTTCCATTCTTAAATTAATGCATCCACACCACAGTCTAGGTTTTTCAGAACCCTATCCAAAGTCCCTTTCAACCAAATAGAGTCAAACCAACGCGTGGGCCTATGTCTTGTACACCCAGAACTAATAGAGTGGAATCAACAAGGACCACCTAATATGGATGCTTTCGAGAATGATGAGGCCATTGCAGACTTCATGGGACTTAGAGAGGGAATGCCATTAGGAGACCATAAAGAAGGTTTCTCCATTGACATTAATAGATCATCATACTTTGGGGAGGAGGCCCCTCTTTCCAGTCATAAAAACAAATCAAAAAATAAAAAAGAATCGTCAGTAAGTGAAAACTGAAAGACACTTACTGACACAAAAAATGATAAAAAGATAAAATAAGACGTATCTTCTAGTGAAAACCTCAGTAAGGCACTAGAAGATGGAAAAAGGGAACTCCTCCCCTTAATAGAGGAGAAATCAACATTACTAGCAGAAGAAACAGAGGAAGTCAATTTGGGAGATGACAAGAACCCAAAGAACATCTACTTGGAAAAATCACTCACCCCAGAGGAGAGAGAATAGTTCATCAGTTTCTTTAAGGCAAGAATGATCAATTTTGCATGGTCTTACTCAGATATGCCAGGATTAGATCCAGAGCTTTTACTACATCATCCCCTGTTGCTACCCAATGCCAAACCTGTCAAGCAGAAGCTGAGAAAGATGCATCCCCATGTTGCATTGCTAGTCAAGGAAAAATTGAAAAATCTCCTAGATGCCAAGTTCATAAGACCAATACCATACACAGACTGGATATCTAACTTGGTACCAATTACAAAGCACAGTAGTCAGATACAAATTTTCACAGACTTCAGAGATCTCAACATAGCTTGTCCCAAAGACAATTTTCCCTTACCTCACATTGATATGATAGTAGATCTAACTGTTGAGCATCAAATGCTATCACTCATGGATGGATTTTTAGGGTATAATCAGATAAGGATTGTGCCAGAGGACCAACACAAAACAAATTTCACATGTCCTTGGGGCACATATTGTTGGAATGTCACGCCGTTTGGTCTAAAAAATGCTAGAGCAACGTATCAAAGGGCCATGACAACTATCTTTCATGATCTCATCCACAAAACAATGGACGACTATGTGGATGACATACTAGCCAAGTCAATGCTTCACAAGGATCATCTACAAGTATTGGGACCAATCTTTGACAGAATGCAGGAATACAAAGTCCATTTAAACCCAAAGAAATGTGCATTCGGGATTGTAAATTTTGAAAAAGGGGGTAAAGAGATTATTTGTTAATTGTTGTTTGATTTGCTTAAAGTGTGTTAAATCCCTTAACCCTACTTTACATTTAATTTGAATTGTATTGATTGTATATTGTAATTGTGACTGGGGAGAAGATAAGATACTCCTTTTCTATCCTCAAATGCACAAATGGAAGATCCAAGTTGATCAACCCAAAAGAAGGGTTAATGCACAAATGAATCAACTATTCGGAAAGAGAACAAAGAAGGGGATCTTAAATTATGTTAATTGATCAAATGAATATGTTTAATTATAGTAATTGAAAAGGATAGGAAGAAGAACCAACCTTACAAAATTTTAGATCAAAGAATGTTGTTTTCTGAGGTCTGTAGACTATTTTTGGAAAAGATGACAAATGATCCCGAACCAGAATGCAGAGACGAACAAAACCCAGAAATATTTTTCCATTCCAATGTTGTCTTATGAAAAAAGTCAACCTTGACCCACAAATGTCAACCCTGACCAAATAATGTCAACCCTGACCTGCACAATTCTGACAGAGAATCTATTCATGCCGTCTGAAAGAAAGCCGAAAAGGGCATCCAGATCTGTGTGCAAATCTGTAGTCTCAAACCTGTACGTGCAAGAAAAGAGGATTGTTTTTATTGGGGTAGGGGTTTGCCTTAGTCAAACCCTGGTTTTGGAATTAACCTTAAATATATGTAATTGAAATTGCATAAAGATAAACAAAGTAAATGCATGAATTCACCTTGCTTGTAAAAGTCCTTATGGCGGATTTGAATCCGTGGATCCACAAGTATGCTTCAAAATTTGGAATGTAGAAAGGTAGGATGTCTTCAATCTCTTGCTTGTAGATCTCCAACACCAATTCTTGAATGGCTTCTTGGCTTTGGAATAGGCTTGGAAGAAGGTGGATGAAGAGATCACCAAAAGGGCACTATGTAGCTTGAATCCCTCAATGGCCTCCAATGGATCTCCTTCATGAAAATGGATGCTTGAATGGATGAATACTTTCTTGAAATATTTCTCTTTATCTTGCTTGGACTTCACTTGATAATGCTCCTTAATTGCTCAAGGATGCTTAGGCTTCAATAGAGGACTTAGAGAAAATGAGGGGAGAAAGGCTCCCTTTTATATGAAATTAGGGCACAATCTTCTAAGGAGGCTGACATAGGATAATTAAATTCAAATTAGACCCATGCCCCTAGAAGAGGACCTATATTAAATATAATTTAGGAATCGACACTTCAGAACCTGAAACAGCCGACTTGAAAGTGGGAAAACACTTTTTGCAAAGACCGACATCCGGAAATTGTGAGACCCCAGGATCTGGACCCTGGGTCAAGGTCAAGGTCGAATTTGACCTAGGTTAGGTTTGAGGTTGACCTTGACCTAGGTCAGGGTCGAGGTCAACCTAGACCTAAAAGGTCGACCCTGACCTTGAAGCCGAGAATCACCAATCTGCAGTCTAGAATGCATAAATCAGGCTAAAAAGGAGTGGAAAGAGGGACAAAATAGGGGGGAAGCCATGTCAAGACCAGGAACCCATTCAAGGTGCTTGTCATGACCCCAAACTACTTACTCAGAAGGATAAACAAATCTACAATGGAAGTGTTTCCATTTTCTGACTATACATTTAGCCCCCACTTTAGCAAGAGTATGAGCTCAACACAAACTCTTGGTAAAGGGGAAGATAAAGAATAGACAATCTTATTGGAACCAAAAGGGATAAAGAAAGCCTGAAGCCCCCAAGGGACTTAAGTCTTTATCAACCCTAAGATCACGATAAGAGAGACATCAATTAATTAAGGAGAGAGAGAAAGGGTGTGATTATCTTTCCCAATGAGAACTTATGTCTCATTGTGAACCACACAAAAAGCGTAATTGGAAAGATGGAGTTGAACTGCCTAGTGAATGTGGCTACTCACTAGTCAACCCATCAGGGAGATCCATTCTTAACGGGATCAAAACATTGTAAAATGAAAACTGGAGGGATCAAGAGATCCGTGTAAATTTAAACTGGAGGGCTCAAGAGATCCTAAAAAAGTAAAAAATGACCATTCTTTAAGGATTAGTTTCTTTTAATCCATAAAGGGAAAAGTTTTAAGTCTTGAAAACTATTTTGAATGTGTGTGTGTGTGTGTGCAAAAGTGAGTAGAGTGTATACCCCCATGTTAAAGTCATTGCTAACACTTTAACATGAGCAATGGTTTTAACAAAAACATAAACAACTCTACAGATTACGTTTCCACTGCGAGATGCCCCCAAAGGAAGACAAATCAAGGGAAATAAAACATAAACATACATAAGAACACAAGAGGGATCTACCTAATGTGGGGTCGGTATGATCATAAGATAACATGTACATATAAATATAATATTATTGCAAATGAATTGACATCATTCCCCAAAGAAAGTAGAACTACAATCATAAAGGAGGAAAGAAACTTAAGAATTACGAAGAGGAATATTTTTGGACCACAACATGGAGACCAAAAAGAATTAGTGCTACCATGTCGCAGATCCAAGAAGATTGTACAAGGAAAATAGTTACAAACAATAGCACAAGTACAACATAACATGAAACAACATATAGAAGAATGTAGACACATATAGAAGAATTGTATGACAGATTTGATTCCTTTATCACCTTGCACCAACAAAGTAACAAGGGTCGTATAAAAGAATCTAACAAACATTTAAAAACACATTACAGGAGAAGCACATTACAACACACAAACACAAAAAGGGCTACCATAAAGGATGATCCAATCAATCATGTTGTCAACCCTCCCCATCTTGGTTTATGTTATTTAGGGTAGGTGGGAAACTCGTAAGAGGGACTATATCCAATATAGTAGGAATGATAGCCAGTTCCAAACAAGGATCCTCTTGAGAATCATAATGCTCATTACTAGGTGTAATTGTTAATTGAGTTGAAAGCATATGAGGTAAATCATTA
>MU223584.1:2515823-2529438 GCA_018584345.1 Thuja plicata
CGAATGATGTCTAGGGATAAAGGACTACCCATATCACATGTAGGAATGCTAAATTTAGATTGAGTTAAAGATGCAAGTTGTTGTTGTAAAGATGACACAGTTTGAGCCAAACTAATAATTGTGGAATAATTAGAGGAAACAGGTGGCATAGAAATATTAGGAACACTAGGAAAAGTGTAAGAAGCAGTAGGAATAGAAGACACAACCGGTGGAACATTAAGGACCACAGTTGGAATAGGATTAGTATAAGTAAAAGGCACATTATGATATGAAGGTTGTGAGGTAGGTAAAGATACCGGTGGAGCACTCATAGGGATAGGTGCGCTTGGGAGAGAAGTTGTTATCAAAGGAGTGTAAGTAGGAATACTAGGTAGAGGAACAGAAGAAGGTCCTACACTAGTGACAATAGGTGTGAATCCTAACTCTTGAGCCTCTTGAGATAAAGGTTTAACATTCAAATTCACAAGATGAGTAATACTATGCAAGAAATTAATACCTTGATCATTATCACGGAGAACTTTATTAAGAGCCTCTATAGATTGGATAGAATCTTGATTATGGTTTTCTTGGATAAGCCAATTTCCCATTTTATCAAGTTCGGTTGAAAGGTTTTGCACTTGTTCAGGAGGAACTCTTAAAGCGCCATCTTCATCATGAGATGAGTGAGAAGAGTTATTCTCTACGGAAGGATTAGAATCATGAGTTATCAAATTGTCATCTGGGATCCTAAGGAAAGGAGAGGAAGACTCAGGATCGAAGGAACCCATAATTCTACGACTTCTTCTAACCGGGATACTATAAGTAGGACTAGATGTGGTAAAGCTCATACACCAATACAATGCAAGTGAACTAACATAAAATTTTGATCTATTGAATTTAAATGTAATTGAAAGAACATGCAAGATCTAGCATAAACAATGTAAATCTAACACCAAAAAAGAAAGAGTTGTCTATCGCGGGTTCACCAAAATGTAAGGTGGTGGAAAGGGGGGTAAAGAGATTATTTGTTAATTATTGTTTGATTTGCTTAAAGTGTGTTAAATCCATTAACCCTAATTTACATTTAATTTGAATTTTATTGATTGTATATTGTAATTGTGATTAGGGAGAAGATAAGATACTCCTTTTCTATCCTCAAATGCACAAATGGAAGATCCAAGTTGATCAACCTAAAAGAAGGGTTAATGCACAAATGAATCAACTATTCAGAAAGAGAATAAAGAAGGGGATCTTAAATTATATTAATTGATCAAATGAATATGTTTAATTACAGTAATTGAAAAGGATAGGAAGAAGAACCAACCTTACAAAATTGTAGATCAAAGAATGATGTTTGCTGAGGTCTGTAGACTATTTCTGGAAAAGCTGACAGATGATCCTGAACCGGAATGCAGAGATGAACAAAACCCATAAATATTTTTCCATTCCAATGTTGTCTTATGAAAAATTCAACCTTGACCCACAAATGTCAACCCTGAACCAATAATGTCAACCCTGACCTGCATAGGTCCGACAGAGAATCTGTTCGCGCCATCCAAAAGAAAGTCAAAAAGGGTATCCAGATCTGTGTCCAAATCTGCAGTCCCGAACTTGTACCTGCAAGAAAAGAGGATTGTTTGTTGTGGGGGAGGGGTTTGACTTAGTCAAACTCCAGTTTTGGAATTAATCTCAAATATATGTAATTAAAATTGCATAAAGATAAACAAAGTAAATGCACGAATTCACATTTCTTGTAAAAGTCCTTGTGGCGGATTCGAATCTGTGGATCCACAAGTATGCTTCAAAATGTGGAATGTAGAAAGGTAGGATGTCTTCAATCTCTTGCTTGTAGATCTCCAACACCAAGTCTTGAATGGGTTCTTGGATTTGGAATAGGCTTGGAAGAAGGTGGATGAAGAGATCACCAAAAGGGCACTATGTAGCTTGAATCCTTCAATGGCCTTTAATGGATCTCCTTCATGAAAATGGATGCTTGAATGGATGAATGCTTTCTTGAAATATTTCTCCTTACCTTTCTTGGACTTCACTTGATAATGCTCCTTAATTTCTCAAGGATGCTTAGGCTTTAATAGAGGAATTAGAGAAAATGAGGGGAGAAAGGATCCCTTTTATATGAAATTAGGGCACAATCTTCTAAGGAGGTCAACATAGGATAATTAAATTCCAATTAGACCCATGCCCCTAGAAGAGGACCTATATTAAATATAATTTAGGAATTGACGCTTTGGAACCTGAAATAGCCAACCCAAAAGCGAGAAAACACTTTTTGCAAAGACCAACATCCAGAAACTATGAGACCCCAGGATCTGGACCTTGGGTCAAGGTCGAGGTTGACCTTGACCTAGGTTAGGGTCAAGGTTGAGATTGACCTAGGTCAGGGTCAAGGTCGACCTAGATCTAAAAGGTCGACCCTGACCTTGAAGCCCAAAATCACCAGTCTACAGTCTAGAATGTAGAAATACAGCTAAAAAGGAGTGGAAAGAGGGACAAAATAGGGGGGAAGCCATGTCAAGATCAGGAACCCATTAAAGGCACTTTTCATGACCCCAAACCACTTACTCAGAAGGATAAACAAGTCTACAATGGAAGTGCTTTTATTTTTTGATTATACAAGGGTCACAACAAGGAAGCTACTGGGGTTCATTGTGTCACATAGAGGCATTGAAGTAGACCCAGAGAAAGTCAAAGCTATATTGGACATGCCACCACCGTTAAACCTAAGGAAACTAAGGGGGTTACAAGGAAGGCTCCAATTAATCAGGCGCTTCATAGCTCAGCTAGTAGACAAGTGCCACCCATTCCAACATCTACTGCACAAAGAAATCAAATTCATATGGACAGAGCAATGTGAACAAGCATTCCAAATATTCAAGGACTACCTCCTTAAGTCTCCTATATTGGTGCCACCAGCCCAAGGTAGACCATTGCTTCTCTATATCTCAGAAATGGAATCAACATTAGGCGTACTCTTGGCACAACATGATGACACAGGTAAAGAAAGGGCCATCTACTATCTAAGCAGAACATTGGTAGGATATGAGCTCAACTATACGCCAATTGAAAAATTATGCCTTGCAACTATCTTTTCTTCCCAGAAGCTGAGACATTATATGTTGAGTAACCAAACAAAGTTGATAGCACATATTGATCCTTTAAAGTACCTCCTAAGAAAAGCAACACTCATCGGACGACTTGCAAAGTGGGTAATGATCTTAAGTGAGTTTAACATTGAGTACATAGATAGAAAGGCCATCAAAGGGCAAGTGATTGTGGACCAACTAGCAGAGGCACCTATTCAGGATCATCAGCCTATCATTTTTGACTTTCTCAATGAATATATTATGACAATACAACCAACGACCAAGGTATGACAACTATACTTTGATGGGTCATGCACGAACCATGGTGCAGGGGTAGGAATAGTGCTCATCACTCCAAATAATGATACAATTCCAAAATATTTTAGACTCAATTTCCCCTGTACAAACCACATAGCAGAATATAAAGCACTGGTCATCAGTTTAAAGATAGCAATTCAATAGAGAATCAATAACATTAAGGTATATAGAGATTCACAGTTGGTCATTAGCCAAGTCAACATTGATTATATGACAAAATATGAGAAGCTAATACCATACAGAGCAAAAATGGAAAGATTTCACACCAAGTTCCAATACATCTTCTTTGAGCAAGTACCACGAGCTCAGAATAAAGCTGCAGACACAATGGCTACCATAGCATCACTGATCAATATGCCAGGAAATGAAACATGATTCCAGTTTCTAGTAGAACAACTCTTGGTGCCATCACATCAAGTGTCCATCATAGAATCAACATGTGTCCTTGTTGGTCCTGAAACCCCATGGTACCAAAATGTATACAACTACCTCCAAAATAGTGTCTTACCTCCCAATTTGTCTAGAAACTAGAGAAAGTCCCTCATCCGCCAAGCCTCTAGGTATACCATCCTCTCAACTACTTTATATAGACAAAGTCTAGATAGAATTCTACTACAATGTCTCACTTCCACGGAATCCCAGAGAGCTCTGTACAAGGTAAATGAAGGAATTTATGGAACCCACGGAGGTGGCAACAACTTAGCTAAGAAGATCATTCACATGGGATACTACTGGCCCACAGTAGAGACAGATGCACACAAACATGTACAAAGGTGTAGGAAATTTTAGATTCATGGAGACCTCATCCATGCACCAGCCCAAGAACTAAATCCTATCACATCACCATTGCCATTTTCTATGTGGGGATTTGACCTAGTGGGCAAAATTACACCTTCTTCAACAAATGGACACAAATACATCATATCAGCAACAAAGTACTTCACTAAGTGGGTGGAAGCAATTCCCCTCACTTACATAAC
This sequence comes from Thuja plicata, assembly GCA_018584345.1. Lineage (NCBI taxonomy): Eukaryota > Viridiplantae > Streptophyta > Pinopsida > Cupressales > Cupressaceae > Thuja > Thuja plicata. The sequence continues at coordinate 2,520,202 of MU223584.1, forward strand.
GGGAAAGTAGATATCAATGTTCATACTTAACCACATCATCTATCGGTATGGGATCCCTCAAACCATCCTGACAGATCATGGTATGCCTTTCCAAAACAAAGATGTCAAAGAGCTATGTGAACAGTTTCATATCAAATAAGGGTTCTCTTCATTTTATTATCCTCAAGGGAATGACCAAGCTGAAGCTACAAACAAAACAACTTTGAAAATATTGAAGAAAACAATGAACAAATCAGGAGGAGACTGGAACTTACAACTTAGTCCCACATTATGGGCATACAGAACTAGCGTGAGAACACCTACAAGAGCCACTCATTTCTCCCTAGTCTATGGATTAGAGGTGATACTACCCCTCAAAGTGGAAATCCCAACCCTAAGGATATCATTGAAGAACCTGATTACAGATGAAGACTACAGAGTAACAAGGCTCAGTGAACTGGAGTTACTAGATGAAAGAAGACAACATGCATTCAACCACTTACAAGGCTATCATAATCGCTGTAGAAGGAACTATCATAAGAAGGTGAGGTCACAAACATTTGAGATAGGAGACCTTATCCTCATGGAAAATCAAAAGAACCAAGCATAAAGAGTGAAACCAGAAAAGTTCAAGCCTAACTGGCTAGGACCATTTGTCATTGTTAGCTCTACCCACAGTGGGGCATACCAATTGGCGACACCAGAAGGAGATCAGCTCCCTGAACACATCAAAAACATGCACCTCAAGAGGTTCTATGCTTGAGTTCTCTATGGTTAAGGCACCTATCTACATATCCAAACCCCCCCCCCCAAAAAAAAAAAAAATACAAAAATACNCCCCCCCCCCCCAAAAAAAAAAAAAATACAAAAATACAAAATGTTACCTTGGTGAAAACTTGATAATCAGGCACCTTGGCGACACCAAAAAAAAAAGAAAAAGTAACGAGAAATAAAATCACTCTCTCAGTGAAAACCTGGCAAACATGCGCCAAGTGTTTGAATCTAGCTCCACCATCAATGAACTCCAAGACCAAAAGCTTGAGCACACTTCAAATGCAAGACTGACTACCCAATCTGTATCCAAAATCACAAACCCCTTTGAGCACCAACACTTATCCATGGTTAGTACTGGTCCACCAGATTAGGGGGCGATTCTAAATGTCCTGAAAAAATCCCTAAAAAACAAAAAAACTCATCAAAAATCCTAAAAAGATCAAAATGACCTAAAAAAAATTAGTCTTCAATAAAAAAAATTCAAAAAATTGCAAAGTCCCAAGCAATAAAGCCAACTCGGTTATCAAGAGAGAAAAGGGTGATCAAGCCCAGTCAATCATTGTCACAATCATGAGCTTTGCGAATCAGCATTGGGACCATATGACACAACTTTATCAATATATCAAATCAATCAACAAGCAAATTGGTGACCAAGCCAATCTATCAAATGTCACAATCATGAGATTTGCAAATCAGCATTGGGCCCATATGACACATCCTGATCAACCATCCAAATTGATCAAATCAACAAAATCCTATAAATTGTCTTACATAGTGATGGATACACTCAAAACCAGACATGTCAGTCTTATATGAGTCATCTATTACTAAAACCAGACACACTCAAGCAATCAAGCCAATCAATCCTATCAAAAGAGTCGAGCCAATCAAGAGAATCCAACTGAATCAAGGAACCATCCAAATATGTTGACTAGGTCAGTCAGTCAGATGTCAGTTTATATTTTGAGGTTATGTACTTATGCTACTCCAGGATCCAAAATGTGAGGAGAGTAGCTATGATAGATCATGAATTATTTTCTTTGATTATTGTCTGTTGAAATTTCACTTCAATTTCAGGGCCATGATGATTTAGGATAAATGTGGTAGGCGCTGTCACTTATCTGGCAGCCACGCAGTTCCACAATCTGAGCTTAACCCTAAGAAAGAATTGGACAATCCTTCTCTTTTATTTTCTTGTTTAGTTTATAGAATCAAGATCTCACGGCGCTATTCGGATGGACTCTGAGGGAATTGTAGTTCTATCTTGGTTTCTATGGTCTTTTCTTTTTTGCAATCAAGAGCTCACGATGCTATCCAGATGGACTCTGAATGTGTAGGAGTTCTATCTTTTTTTCTTTGGTCTTTTCTTTACAGAATCAAGAGCTCACAGTGTTATCCAGATGGACTCTAGGTGCATAGGAGTTCTATCTTGGTTTCCTTTTTTCAATTAATTCAAAGGACAAAGTGGTATCTAGATGGTCAATATCTGGGTGCTTTTGGCTCTCTTTCTTTTCAACAGGGAACATAGCTGAACCTAGATGGTCAATATCTGGGTGCACTAAGTTCTCTTTCTATTCAATCTCTCTACTCCTTCCTCTTATCAAGAGGTCATGGTAGTATCCAGATGGTATGTGATCTGGATGCATTGGATGCTCTTCAGAATTTCAAAAAATAAAAAATATGCAATGATGGCAAATATTGGAAACAGTGGCAGCGACTTGGCACACTCATGCTTTCTATCAATTCATATCAATCAAAAAAGAAAAATTCTTTTCTATCATTCCATATCTATTAGATCAATCCCAGAGAAAATATATCCAAACTAACTTCCTTCTAATTAACACATGCATTACTCAGATATTTTGCGCATAATAGATTGCATTCATTCCATTTAAATGCATCAGAAAAAACGAAAAAACATAATAGTTGCATACATGATAATCATAAAATCACATGCTTCCATAAGCATCTCATATAAACATGCATTTCATTTCCACCATCCTGCATAAATATGTCAGTATCATAGGAAAAGTAAATCATCCATCTACGAGTCTGCATAATAGAATCATATTGCATATACATTTTCATCAATTAAACCAAATCATATAGAATCATACATATAGCAAGTAAACCAATGCACATCATATCAAATCACTAGCTGCATCTCATATAAATCAAAATATCTGAGTACAATGAACGGTCGCAAGTCTAAACAAAGGAAGGTAATCAACATATATATCAATAAATATCAGTGTGTTGAGATACAAAAATGAATAAGCCTCAGAGTATATCAAATGAACATCACTACAAAAAGGTACATGTACAAAAGTGGAAAGGTACAAAATTAGTAGGTGCTACCCCCACCCTCGCCGCTAGGTGGATGAGGGGGTGGCATATCAGTAGCAAGTCTCTGTGATGAACTTGTTAGAATAGGTAGAAACCTAATCTCCCAAGAACACCTGCATGCATACCCCTGTCATATGGAAGAAGCAAAGGATAGAAAGCGAGAAAAATCTATGGAGGCCAAAAAGCTAGAGGCATCATATGCACATTCAAAAGAAACAATCTTCTATTATGAACAATGTATTACAATATGATTCAATCTATTGTGAAATACAAAGAGGTGAATCCTTAAAAAGGAATCACAAAACCCTAAAAAGGGAAACCCTAAGGTTGGCTTAAGCAACTAGAGTGAATAGGTGAGTTAGCAATTAGATCAAAATGATTTAATTAATAACCCAAAAGGACTATTACTCTAACACCCCCCTTAAGATAAGCTTAGGGAGAAGAAAAACCTAGGAGACTACTATAGAAAGTAGGAAATAAGGGTCCCGGCAACAAAGGCCTGATCAGGTACCCAATACAAGAAATCTCTGTAAAGCAGGGAAATAGGGAAAACCCAGTGGAAAAAACTCTACCCCAAAAAGAGATGAACTAGATGAAGGAAACAAAGCCTCTAATCTGGGGAAAGTCCCAAAGAAAGGAACAAGAAAGAGCATGTATAGCATCTCCGAAGCATGAAGCTGCAAATACTGTCAGAAGTAACTGCTGGAACCCCCACTGAAATAGTGCATGACCAGGTAGAGAAGACAAAGTTTGAAGAGTTGATCAATCGAAGAGGTGACCTCCAAAAGTAGGAATGAACGAGTGTCTATATAGTAGATGATCCATCTCACTGAAATGCATAGGTGCCTAGTCACTGCATCCGCCTAGTACATAGGAACAAAAACTAAATATGTAGATCACTCAACCAAACCAAGGAAGTAATATAACCAATAGGAGAACCCCCCCATAATGTTGAACAGGGAGAGGGGTGACAGGAACACTGAAATGCAATGCCAGAAACAACTGCAAGAAGAAGAATCAGGAACACTAATAGTGCAATAGAAGTACAAGCATAGGATAAAGGGTGGTGTCATGGACACACAACATGGGCTAATGTCATGGAAGGTACACTCACTTGACAAAGGTGGATAAACACAAAAGGAAAAATATTATAACCCCCCATGGCACTTTATAATTGAGTGCGAGTACAAACAAACACAAGGTGCTTGAAATATCAAACATGAAAAAGTAGGCACTTTATCTTAGTGCGTTTACAAAAAAGAGAATGCTACAAAAGAGAAGCATGCAATGCTTAGAAAGTCAGAAAGAAGAGTGAGCCAGAAGAACAGAAGAAGAGATCCCAAGACCTGTAGAACCCAAGTAATCTGCTAGAGTGTGAAAGTGAAAAACTTGGAGGAGAAAGAACCTGAAGTAGAATTCAGATAAAAGACCCCTGCAACTGAAGAACTCATAGAACTAGCATTTCAATGATATATAGTTTGCCAAAAATAGAGTTCGGATGAGCAAGATAGGGCTCTCGGAAGGAAAAAAATAGACATCAGACTTTGACAGAAAAAAATATTATCAAAATAGAAAATCCCAAAAACCTAACCTCCATAATCGGAAAGAGCTCAAAAAGAGCTTTCTGACGATATAAATAATTTCGAAAAAGACCTCCGTATGCTCCAGATAGAGCAAAAACAGTGAGGGAGAGTCAAAAGGCTCCAAAAATATTTGTTTTAAGCCCCTAGGGCTGAAAAAAAGCTAGCCCCTGGGCACATGGCACACGCAGGGGGCTCAAACCGGAGCTCTCAGTTTCTAATAGGACCTCCATTGGTAGAAATAAACCCACGATGCTAAACCCCCACTGGGCGGTGCTACGGGCGATGGAGCCGGGTGGTGGTGTGGGTGTCGGAGCGGGGCGATGCTGTGGAAGGAGCCGGTGGGGCGGGGCCGGCGGTGGAGCTGGTGTCGGCGGGAGCCGCTGAGGAGGGCGACCGGTGGCGGGGGCTGAAGGTGTTGGCAGAGCCCACAGGGTGGGGGGCCGGGTGCTAGCCGGCGCCGGTGGAGCACCAATGGCTCGGCGTTGGCGCCAATTAAAAAAGCATTGGCTGCATTTTTTAAACACATAAAAATATTTAAAAAAATGTTTATTTTCAAATTTTTTTCTCGGTTTTCATGCCCGTACGACACTGGAAATCAAATTTTTTTTGCCTCAGAGTCAATTTGTCCAAAATGGACAAGTTTTATATAGATTCTGGGGTTTTTGGGTGCTCTGAGCTCAATGGTGATGTCTGTTTGAGCCCAAAATGCACCAATTTTTTTTTTTGCATGCAAAAAAGAAACAAAAAATATCATCCCATAGAGAATCTCCTGCTTCTGAAACACTTCAACAAAATACAAATAGAGAGTCACAGGAAGGTTTTGATACCATGTTAGAATAGGTAGAAACCTAATCTCCCAAGAACACTTTGCATGCATAACCCTGTCACATGGAAGAAGTAAAGGACATAAAGCGAGAAAAATCTATGGAGGCCAAAAAGCCAGAGGCATCATATGCACATTCAAAAGAAACAATCTTCTATTATGAACAATGTATTACAATATGATTCAATCTGTTGTGAAATACAAAGGGGTGAATCCTTAAAAATGGATCACAAAACCCTAAAAAGGGAAACCCTAAGGTTGGCTTAAGCAACTAGAGTGAATAGGTGAGTTAGTAATTAGATCAAAATGATTTAATTAATAACCCAAAAGGACTATTACTCTAATAGAACTAGGAGCTCCAACACCACTACTCTGTGATCTTTGAGCCCTACTGGATCTCTGAGAGGCTGTATAACTGGGTACTCTTTGCTCAACAGGAATTGCACCCTCATAGTGGCACCTCCAGTACTCAATCCCTCTCTAAGCATTACACCCAGATCTATAATACCTGTCCAAAACATCTCAGTGAGAAGCATCCTATACACTGTCAATAAAATAATGGACCTCATCTCGAGCCTGTCACTCTCTAGCCTCAGCTGCTGCAACTTTAGCCTCTACCGCACCTGTCCTGGCCTCAACAACTGTCACTCTAGCCTCCAAAGCAGTGGCACATGCATAAGAGGAAGTAAGTATGGCCTGTAAATTAGAAATCTATTGTGTAAGTCTCTCTAGATCAGAAGGATTTATGTCCATCCCTCCCATGGCCACATCCATATCACCCTCCTCTGCTCTATCACCCAATCCCTCATCTCCCCTCCCCCTCACCACCCAAGAATCATCCTCACTCTCCAAAATCTCCCTAGTACCGGTGCCTGTACTACCACTACCAGTAGATGAGAAAGTACCTGCACTCTCAGCATCCAAGGCCTCAACATCTATATCCCCTATCTCAATATCTACATTCTCTACAACCACCCTCTCCTCCATCCTTGGAGCCAAAACAACACCAGTATGTCGACATACTCTCCACACTAACTGAGGTGCCTCCTCCATCACCTCCTCATCCTCTAATACAACACTCAACCCAACTCTCTGAGTACTGGTCCCGCCACCACTATGCCCACCCCTCATCCGAACTCCACCACTAGCACCCCCAGGACTAGGATCATCTCCCCCATCATCTCCCCTCCCCCATCCTCCATCTCTACCTTCATCCCATCTGCCATCTCAAACACCAACCCTACCTCCATCCTAGCCTCCAACCCTACCTCTATCATGACCACCATCCCTCCCTCCATCTCGACCTCCCCTACCTCGTTGTACCTGACGGTGCCTCCTCATGAGAGTCCTAGAAATAGGACACGACGCATCGGTAAGTGCAATTGGCCGGGTCTATGCCCAACAAGCATCATACTAAGGCATAGTGCCTGCAAAATATCAAATTCAATATCAGTACCATATCATATAAGCAACAAGTATCGTAAGGCAGATAGACTAAAAGTGCAGTAAGGAATTGAACAAAAATGCATAGAAAAACCATACCTGCATCTACAGTAGCAGATCACCATTTCCATGCCATAGGAAGTAGGCCTACAAAATTAGTCCGTGCAGTGTCTAATGAAATGACACCACCCCAGACCGTAACCTCCCTTGACCTACGAGAAAAATAGGCATATGTGTCGGACACATCCTGCTGCTCTCTGAACTGTCACAACACCCTATTGGTGTTGTGAAAATCAATCATATGCACATGGTCAGTAACACGATGAATCAAGTATCTCCACTAGCGGAAAAAGGGAAGATGAATATCCTCTCCATCCCACATAGGGCACTCTCTATATGGTCTCCAAATGAAATAGGGCATCATGTCTAACTACTGACGCTAATACAACAGATGACCCATGTGGGTCTGGATGATGGCTCCATCATACATGAAAACATATGGCCTGTCTGCAGGCAGATCACACATACCAACTAGACAACATACAACAATGTGCTCCCACACCCATATCTGCAGGAGGGTGGCACCACAACTGAGTGACTTACCATTAAGGTAAGCTACGTAAAACATATGAAAGTGCATATGTGCCAGCATACATGGCCCCCATGCATAAACAATATGATCACAGACCGTACTCTACAAAACAGAACCAAAGCTGACAGAAAATCTGCGCTGGTGTCAATTAGGGCATAAGATGCCACATATCAAACTACCTAGTAAGGTGGACATCCTATCAAGGCCCAAGCCAAATCGGGACCATAGAATTTCATATGCATTGGGTAAACCAAGCTGATCCCGGGGCAATCTAGATAGCTTAGTTAAAGAAATAATACCAGGTCGAGTAGCATACTCCACAAGTGCACCCTGGATCGGAAGCGAAAGGATGCGGTACACATCCTCCAAAGTAACAATACACTCTCTAGTGGGTAACCAGAAAGTGCATGTCTTGAAATGCCATCGCTCTATAAGAGCCGAGATCAGACCCCTGTTGGTCGTGATCTCTGACATGTAACAAATCCAGTATAAACCTAAGGCCCTAAGAACTGACCTCTCATCCTCCGATGGCTGGAACCTGTATACAAGACCCGATGGTCTAGACTCTCGACAATGCAGAATTTTCCCGGTTAAATACACACAACAAAAATTCAGAAATATATTAGTATTAGGCGTAGATGGAAGTGACAGACACCAGAAAAAGAAGATATGAGACAAGGAAATCAGGTAAACAGTTACAAATTTGCAATTGTGGAATAAAACCTACATATGCGGTACTGTTATGTGATTGCGACACACACCATTCAATTGTGACAATTAAATTGCAATTGCGGCATACAAACATGGCAAATGCAGAACTCTTATCAATTGCAGAACTAAACTGACAATTGCGGCATTCAAACTGCAATTGTGAAAAAACTGCAAACGATTGCGACACATTATGCAAAATATCAGAAAACAACAAATTTTAAAAGCAAGAAATAAATACATTAATGACATGCAAAGAGATAAAACTAACCGGATGTCCTACGCCAGTTGGCCTCTAATATGTTTGGACACAGTCGGATATGTGTGTCACTCCAGGAAGGCCCACCATCGCACGAAAACAGGAGAAAAAAGCAGAGAAAACTAAAGACAAACTCACTAAGATTTTAAGAGCTCCAAGAAGGAAATGTGACAAATGAATGGCTCTCTTGGCTACTTATAGGGATTTATAGAAACCCTAATTTCTCTAGGAGGTCTGATTTTTCTTTTCGGTCCCCAGAAACTTTGACAGTCAATATTAAAGGCAATATAAGACATTTTTCAAATCAGTCAGCTACCCAGATTCAAAAATTACAGTTTCAACAAATTAACGCTCATGTCGTGACTTTTCACTCAAATTTGTTGAGGGGGCATAAATACACCTACTATCACTGAGGCAAGCTAGGGCAAGATCAAAATCAATGAATCTTTGACACACTACGACAAGTCACATCGCATCAAAGAGGGGCAAATGTAGACACCCAAAAATGGACAGGCTTGTGACTTGACATTAAAAACACTAATTTTCATCTATTAATTAATGGTTTTTTAATCGTTAATTAATCATATATTTTCTTCTAAATTGATTCCCCAAATCATCTAATCAAATTCCCAAAATTAATTAAATAATTAATTTTAATTAATTAATTAACCTTAATTGATTAATTACCATTAATTAATTAATTAAATTCAATTTCCTATAGTTTAAATTC
>MU223584.1:2529550-2556988 GCA_018584345.1 Thuja plicata
AAATAAAAAAGAATTCAATTATCTCACATGTTGAAAACTTTAATTAAATAAATGAATTAAATATTCATTTATCTTCAAAGAGATAACTCCAATCAGATCACATGGGTTACTCCACCCATCTCTCCAACTCATATGGGTAACTCCACCCACCTCTTCAGTTCTAAAAGGTAACTCACAATTACCTCTTCAGTCAACCAAACTCTATCTCCTCTTTACCAATTGAAGAGGTGGAGTTTACTGATGGCTTCTCCAATTCCTTTTAATCTCAACTGTTCATCTCCCTATCTCTAGGATTGATCTCAACCGTTCATTTCATCCCCAATTCCTATATAATAAACCCTTCATAACCATTTGAAGGAACCAAGATTTCAAGCTCTCATGCGCCATTGCTCCATCAGTTTGGTTCTAGCATTCAAGCCATCTTGCGATCGCACACACATTTCAAGTATTAAATTCTCGACACTTCTCAAGTCATAGACGCTGCCCACACCAATACTGAGCATCAAAAACAATGTTTCATAAGGAGTAGAGAGAGACAATAGAAGCTTCAAGCACTTTGGGGTTTGCATTCATTTGTTTTCCTTTCTTTGCTTGTACATTTTATTGGTTACGTTTCAAGTTATTCGTTATTGGTAGCTTTGTGTATTGGATTTATATCATTGTAAACTGTTTCTACTAATCTTAGCCTTTGGAAAGATTGGGAACCATGAATCATGAAAGAGGAGGCGTACAGAACCCAAGCTGACAACTAGGTCTCAAGAAAACAATAAGATGAGCTCGATCAAGTGTTAAAACTAAAAGAATCAGAACTTCATAGAAAGAAAGACCCGAGGTTTAACTTGAAATTTGTAGACAAACAATACATGTTGAATAAGATAAATATTTCATGAAGTCTTCATTATCATTGTTAACATTTCTGTGTTGAATAGTGATATTATGCATTGCACTGCGGGATTTTCAGCTCTTTGATCTTGAAATAAAGAAATATAAGAGACGATATTTCCACAGCCTGTGAAAATGATTTAATATACCTATAATGACATTAGATAAGCACGATGCTTCCGTAGTCCACATAAATGATCTAGTATGCTTGCACTATCATCATAAGAGCCAATGTTGATTTTTTCATTGTCAGTGCAGTGTATGCAAGATGACACTAAAAGCCCTTACACAATGCTTCAACATAATTTGGCAGTAGTGGTCACCTTCACCTTGCTTGTAGAGGCATATTCACATGCAAAGCTTCGATTCAAATCCCCATATAAGTAAAATTGGGTAAAATACTGCATCCAACTAGCCAAGTAACATAAATAACTTCCAAAGCCCGATCCAAATGCCCCTGAAGCTTCTCCTAAACATTGACATCTAAACTGAAGGTTACCCCCCAATTAAAACTAAACAAAACCAAAATAAATAAATAAATAATTTAAAAAATCATTGTGGCTATGCATGTACATAACTCTCTAAAGAAAATGATTATAACCAAGACCTTACAATTTTGACACCTTAAATGCAAAACACTTGCAAAAGGGTTTTCTAGTAAAAAACAATAAGGAATGCTACAGTTAAAATGCTCAGAAGCTCCATTAATGGATGTAACACTGGGATGATACTAGAAAATAAAAACAAAAAATATAGATTTTAGTTTCTCTATTTTGGAGTTGGAGTTAGAAGACATAGAATCTAATCTTATTTTAGTAAATTCATGTAGAAGATAAATATGATAGAAAACCTTTATTACCAATTCAATGACCACCGAAACATCAGACTGACTCACAAAAAGATGAAAGGAATAGTGGAATTTGCATTTCCCACCCCTCTCCTTATTCCTCTTCATTCTCGTGAAAACATCTTATTAGGTGCTTGACTATAAAAATAATGACACTTGATCCAAAAGGTTTAGACTTATAAACACAACTATCTGTGATTCATTTACCTCTCATTCTATCATGGATTATTATCTTCTATAAGCTAAGCATATTGCTTAAACTCTAGCTGGAAAGTTTTTTAGTTGAAAAGTATGTTTGCTAGAAAGTTTGTTTGCTTGAGAGGAATAAATCCTTAGTCACCCATTATTAACCTTGTTTTCTTTCATTTTCTTGATATTAAAGTGTTTTGGGCAAAGTTTGGGTGAGGTTATTGGTTGCCTCATATAATGAAAAATACAAAACCTATAAATAATGTTTATTATGTTTGAATGTGTCAGATATTATGTTGATCTACAACCTTGCCACATATTGGCAGGAGCAATTATCATAATATGGACCTAGGTTCAAATTCCACTGGGACTGCTCCTGTTCTGAAACTGTGGTTTGTTGATTAAATGAGGCACTTCCATATGGGGTTTTGGGTGCAAGTCTATGGCGGTATTTTTATCCATAGAACTAAAAAAAAAATACTGCTACTGCCAGTTTGAAATTTCAGAACAACTTTAAGAAAATCCCTAGGATATCATTTCCTCTCTTTCAAAATCTTTAAAAAAGTATAAAGACTAGTTTCAATTGCAAGATTTAAAAAAAGAAGTTTATATTAAAATTTTGGGCATCGTTCATGACATTAAGGTTTAAAACAGTTAATATATTTATATTTTGAAATATATATATATATATATATATATATGTTTACAAATATAAAATTCCTCGTGTAAATGAATCTTTTAAAATAAAACATGATATTTATAGTAGAATCTTCTAATTTTCAGTTTCTCTGTCCACTCTTTAGAGTTCTATTGTTATTTATACCTTGTGCTCCACATGGAGTTGAGACGTTGATTTTGACAACAATATAAGAGTGAGATTGTAAACTCTGTTGATTCTTTCAATAAATTTATATCAATTTTCATTCTTTGTCATTTTCCCAGGTTTCTATCTTTTACAGGGCTCCAATTTTTACTATAACTTAAGGTGGAGATAGTATGCTCATCCGTAAACAAATTTATATGAAGTTCATTTACTACCTATTTTCCAGATTTCTGTCATTCTTAATGTGTCTGGAGTTGGGATATATGTTTTCCCACAATGTGAAGTAGATTGTAATATTTGTTTCAGATTTTCATAAGTCTATTTTAATGATAAATTTAAAAACTTCTATTCATTTATCAAAGAGGGTGAAGGCTAAATAGAAAGAAACAAAATGGCTCAAAATTTCTTATTTTTAAATAAATATATAGAGATTGGCAACGTTCAAAATATTTTCTTGAACTGTGTTGCATAGTAGTTATATGCTTTTATTCAACATAATACATATTGACAAGAGAAATTTTAAAAATTTATTTACATCAAGCAATACTTTCGAATAAGAGAAATATAATTTTTTATTTTAAAACAAAAAATTAAAAAAAATCATTTACATCAAGAATTGGATATATCTAAACATCTGTTATTTATACTTTTCAAAATATAAATATATTAATTATTTTAAAGCTAAATGTAATGAACAATGCCCAAAATTCTAATATAAACTTTTAAAAAAACTCGCAATCAAAATTAGCATATAGTCACTGTAAAGGCTCAAAGAATAGACAAAGTACATTATCCTTTACTATAAGCGCTTAAGAAAAAATTCAAACATATACTATCATAAACGCATATTTCAAATGGTACATGTTCCTCATTTCTATGATGTGTGTCAATCAATTCAACTGTTATTATCAATTGACAATTGAAATTTTTGATGAACCATAAAACCCTGGAGCTTCCTTAGGACACAAATCTCAAAGATGTGAACTGAATGTTGATGATGGCCCTTCTATCGATTTGAATAAATATGTAATAAGAAACATGAAGTTGTTGCCTATTTTCTAAATGATTCCTGGGTTGATCCTTGAAAAAGAGTTATTATCTTCTTGATTTCTATATGCTGATCTAAAGAAACCTAGGAACCTTAAGGGGCAAAATATCACTTGCAAATTTGATTTCATATGTAGATGATATTTAAAATTATAATAATGATGATGATTTGGGATGAGAAGGAAGGTAGAGAGAAAGCCCTATCATGATTTCATGGTCCCCAACACAGGGCTTTCCCCAATGATTTAAATGTCCTCTCGAATGTTTAATGAATACTTTAGTCCAACTTTAAGATGATTTTCTTTTATGAATATACTCTCTTAAACATTGGCTGCCATGCTTCTTTTTGTTTCCTATACGACTTTGTCAGTAATTGCATCTTCTGATGTGTACATTTTGAAATTCGTAAATACTAGTCTGAGTTTGTTCTGCAAATCATGTATAGTTTCATCTTCTTAGAATCTTGATTAGCCATTTAACATTGCAGGGTGTCCCAATTTATGTCACGAACGAAGAAGAAAAGATGTACATATATTAGAACAAATTTTATAATTTTTGAAGGCCATGATTTTATAGTATTGGTTTCCAACTTTTTTTCTCTCTACAAACTTGATCTTTGAAATTTGCAGATTCATTAAGCCTCTCAAAAGTGGATGCAAGTTATTGTTCTACACATTTCTCTAATTCTTGAAAGAAGCAAATGCAATGCAAAAGAAGATTTGGATTTTGGCATTTTCTGGTTGGCGATGTTAAATCCAAAATGTGATGCTCACTACGTTGAAGCACCCACAATTGTATTTTTCATAGTATTTGTGCCATATGATGTCAGCATTTTCATTGGATTAAGTTATGATCTAGAAATTACTATAGCTTAGCTTATATGTGCACACAATATGGATATTTAATTTTAATGTTCTTTAAAATTGTATTAGCAAGTTGTTTAGAGTAGTCCTAACTATTTTGTCTTTTATTTTATGTTGGATCCTAATTCTATTGTAAAGTGTTATAGTCTATCATATATGTAAAGAATATAGAATCACTCTATATTCTGGAAACACAGGAAATGTTCTTTTTCATCAATGAATAAATTCAAGAAACCCCAAAATAGGGCAGAGCATAAACACAGAACAAAGATGGAGATATGCAAGCTTGCTTCTATTAACTGGAAATAAACTTCTACAACCAAAATAAACTTGTAGTTATCTGGGGCTGCATACAAAATATCTTGAGCTTCTCAAAGCTCTTACAAAATGTCTTGAGCAATCATTGCTCGACAAGACAATTACAAATAATTGTTGCTGCAATAAAAGAAGTCTATGATAAAATATAGCACTTACAAAAACAAACTATTTGCTGCTACTGCAAAATAAACTTCTTACAAGTCTGTTTTGTTGAAAGAATAAAGACATCTTTCCTTTATAAAGTAATTGTTGTCCAAAGATAGAATCAGATTGCAAAATCTGATTTGAACTTATCTCCCAAAGTCCGTGCACAAAATCTGATTTAAACTTATCAACATTAAACAGGGGAGAATTAAAAGTCAACAAAAGTTGCTCAAGACAATCAAATTTTATTCTAAAAATCCAATACTCCCCCATTGTCTTGAGTTGACAAAACATGATCATGCTTGATTCAAATGAACTACGCCCAAATTTCCCCTTAGGCGCTCAAAAATTGTAATGTTCAAAGGCTTGGTGAAAATGTCTGCTAGCTGCTGCTCTGACCTGCAAAACTCCATTTTTATTTCACCATCCTTAACTAATTCTCTAATAAAATGATACCTGATTTTAATGTGCTTGCTTCTTCCATGAAACACAAGATTTTTTAAAAAAGCTATCGAGGAAATATTGTCACAAAATATTGTGGTTCCATCCTCTTATTTTTCCTTCAAATCTACCAAGATCCTTCTTAGCCAAATAGCTTGACATGCTGATGCATTCACTGCTATATATTTAGCCTCTGCTATAGATTGAGAAACTATGGGTTTATTCTTAGAAGCCCATGAGATTACACCTAAACCCATGTGAAAGACATATCCGAAAGCGCTTTCCAATCATCCAAACTCCCTGCCCAATCAATGTCTGTGTAACCAATCAATACAGAATCATTTGCTGCAGTATACAAAATACCATATCACTTGGTTCCATTCACATAACTTAGGATTCTCTTTCCCACTTGCCAATGGGAGTCCTTTGGAGTTTCTATAAATCTGGAAATCAAATGTACTGCATGCATAATGTCTGGCCTATTAGCTGTTAAATACATCAAACTTCCAACCAAGCTTTTAAACAAAGTTGGATTCACATTGCTGTTGCAATCATTCTTGCTTAGCTTTAGACCTACCATAGTTGGTGTTGGGGCAACCTTGCTATTCTGCATTTTAAATCTCTCAAAGATCTGATTTGTATATATTTATTGAGAGATAAAAATACCATCATGTATTTGTTTTACTTCTATGCCTAGAAAATATCTCAAGAGACCTAAGTCTGACATTTCAAACTCTCTTTTCATGGCCTCTTTAAAGTTAGCAATGAGGAAATCATTATCCCCAGTAAAGATTAAATCATCAACATACAAGACAATAATTAAAATATTACCATTTGCTTCCTTGATGTAAAGAGTGGGCTCACCATCACTTTCGCAAGAGCCATTGCTCATCAAATATGAGTCAATTCTGCTATACCATGCCTGTGGAGATTGTTTAATCCCATAAAGAGCCTTCTTCAACCTATACACTTTACCTTCATGACCCAAAACTTCATAACCAGGTGGCTGCTCCACATAAATCTCTTATTTCAATACTCCATTCAAGAAGGCAGATTTCACATCCATTTGATATACCTTCCATTTGTGCTGGGCTTCAATTGCTATGACAGCACACACGGTTTCCATTCTTGCAACAAGGGCATAGGTTTCATCATAATCTCTACCAAACTGTTGTTTATATCCCTTGACCACCAATCAAGCCTTATGCCTGTCTATTTTTCCTTCAACATTGCTCTTGGTCTTGTAAACCCATTTAACTCCAATAACTTTCTTGTTAGGAGGTAAATTAGTGAGCTCCCAAATTTTATTTCTTTTTATTGCATCTATTTCCTCATCCATGGCCTTACACCATTTTTCTTCTTTTTCAACATCCTCAAAATAAATTGGATCACTATGAGAAAATAATGCAAAATTGATGTTTTCATTAAATTCATTTTCATACCTTTCATCTTGGTATATCTCCCTTAGACTCTTGGTATTTCTTGGCACTAGGAAGGCAAGAGTGGGATCACAACTCTCTATATTGCTGCAGCTGGTCTCTGTTGGGCCAATTTGCTACCTTCTGGAACCTTCTATATCTATTGTTATATCATCTTGTTTTTCATTAAACTCATCATCTTCAACAATAATAGGCACTTTACTTGAAGTTCTTGATGATGTGTCCACCAAGCCATCCCATGACTCATTCTCAATGAACTCCACGTCTCTTGAAATGATGATCTTTTTGGTGACTGGGTTATACAATCTATATGTATTTGAATCAAGACTATATCCCATGAAGATACACTTCACACCCTTATCATCCAACTTTTTCCTTTTCTCCTTTGGCATGTGTGCATATGCTACACACCCAAACACTCTCAAGTGTTCAACCGCCCATCTATTCTTTGCCCATGCTTCCAATGGAATCTTCTTATAGACTGCCTTTGTAGGACTTATATTTATCAAATAGATAGATGTTGCTACAGCCTCTCCCCAATATTCAATTGGGAGTCATTTTTCTTTCATCATACTTCTTGCCATCTCAACGATGGTCCTATTATTTCTTTCAACCACTCCATTTTGCTGTGGAGTATAACTGGTTGTTACCTCCTTCTTTATGCCATCCTGCTTGCAAAATTTCACAAAAATATTGGAGGTATATTCCCCCCCTATGTTTGAACTTAGGACTTTCAAATATTGTCCACTTTCTTTTTCAGCCCGGGCTTTAAATTCTAAAAACTTATCAAAAGCTTCAGATTTATTTTGCATAAAATACACCCATGTTCTATGACTAAAATCATCTATGAAGGTCATAAAAAAAGTACTCCCCCCAATGGAAGTGATTTTCGTAGGGCCAACTTAATCAGTGTGCACCAACTCTAATGGTGATCTTGCCCTTCTAGAGTTTCTAGAATTAAAGGGCAGCCTATGTTTCTTACCCAAAATGCAAGCCTCACACTTGCTACTGAACTCTTTAATACATGGAAAATCATCTACCATTCTTTTCTTGGACAATAAACTTAAGCCAACATAGCCAAGATGGCCATACCTTAAACTTCATAACTTGGAGGGGTCTTCAATCACGCTCTTGAAGGCTGATTATTGTACTGTTGTACATGCTTGCTTGGGATATGCTATTGTTGAAATTGAAGAGAAACACATTTCTACCTTCAATGGAAACATTTGATTCTTTGTCATTTGGACTGCTATGATAATTTTCTTACTCCCATCCTTCTCATAAATGACATATAGGTCATTCTCCATCAACACTTTATATCCATTTTGAATGAGCTGTCCAACACTCATCAAATTGTGCTTAATACCTGGGGAAAAATAAACATTCTAAATTTCTTATTTCTCACCTTGCTTGGTGTGGATCATAATAGATCATTTTCGTACAACTGAAACAATTCCATTGTTCCCCATTCAAATTTCAGACTTAATAGATTTATCAATGAAAGAAAAAAGACTTTCATTACCACTCATGTGGTTACTACAACCGTTGTCCAAATACCAGACTTTGGGGCTGCCTTCTTCACTAATATTGCACATGATGAAGGTTGTGGGATTATTTCCATCATCCACTTTAACATCAGCCACAATAGCACTCTGATTTGACTAATCACCTTGCCTTTTTTCAGTATTCACTTGCACAATGCCCAAATTTATGGCAATAATAGAACTCAACATTGCTCTTATTTGAGTTACTATTATTCTTGCCTCCTATAGAATTATTCTGAGAGCTACTAGCTCCCTCATTTTTGGTTGCTCATTTTGAGCTTTCTCCTCCAGCATTTTGTTGTCCGGAGTTGCCACGACCTCTGCCTCTTGAGCCTCTTCCAGAGTTGTTTCTTCCTCTCCCCCTGCCTCTTGCATTGGATTGAGCTATGAAAGATTGCTCTTGAGAATAATTTTCTGATCTATTTATTCGATGCTCATGGGTTTGGAAAGAACCCATTAACTCATCAACAATCAATGTTGAGAGATCCTTTTCCTCTTCAATGGAAATAACTAGAGTATCAAATTTTGAGGGTAGACTTCTCAAAATTTTCTCTACTATCCTTTTCTCCTCCATGGTTTCTCCATTGGTTCTCAACTGGTTTATCAAACCAGAGAGTCTTGAGCTAAAATATGAAATGGACTCATTTTCCTTCATGAGAAAAGTCTCAAATTCTCTTCGAAGCATTTGGAGCTTCACCACACGAAGTTTTTCAGTCCCTTTAAAACTTGTGTGGAGAATATCCCAAGCTTCTTTGGAATAATCAACTACTGCTATTCTGGGAAAGATTGCCTTTGTCAAGGCAGTTTCAATAAAGCTCAAGGCTTTTGCATCTTTCCTCCTTAACTCCTTCAACTGAGTCATCTGATTATTTGTGAGGGAAGCAAATAGAGATGGGTCAGTCACATCCACAAATCCATTGACCACAAGCTCCCACAAATTGTTTACAACTATTACGGTCTTCATCTTCTTTGCCCAAACATCATAATTTTGTCCATTAAAGGATGGTGGCTGCTGCGATATCTTTCCTACATCTCTAGCCATGTCTCCTCTGCAAGAAAAACAAATACCTAGAAAAACAAATGCCCAAACTCACAAGATTGAGGTCCAATCGGCTCTGATACCATGCAAAGAATATAGAATCACTCTATATTCTGGAAACACACAAGAAATACTCTGTTTCAATAATGAATAAATTCAAGAAACCCCAAAATAGGGTAGAACATAAACATAGAACAAAGATGGAGATATGCAAGCTTCTTCTTGCTTCTATTAACTGGAAATAAACTTCTACAACCAAAATAAACTTGCAGCTATCTGGGGCTACATACAAAATATATTGATCTTCTCAAATCTCTTACAAAATGTCTGGAGCAATCACTGCTCGACAAGACAATTACAAATAATTGCTACTGCAATAAAATAAGTCTCTGATAAGACAAAGCACTTACAAAAACAAACTATTTGCTGCTGCTGCAAAATAAACTTCTTACAAGTCTGTTTTGTTGAAAGAATAAATACATCTTTCCTTTATAAAGTAATTGTTGTCCAAAGACAAAATATGATTGCAAAAATCTGATTTGAACTTATCTCCCAAAGTCCACACAAAATCTGATTTAAACTTATCAACATTAAATAGGGGAGAATTAAAAGTCAACAAAAGTTGCTCAAGACAATCAGATTTTATTTTGAAAATCCAACAATATACTTCTCACTACTCGTGCAAACATTAATTTTCTCATTTTCAACTTATGTTTATGTACGGTCAAACACTAAACATTAGCGTCATTGGATTGTTGTGATGTACTTCATCCAGTGCTTGATAATTACTAGGTGGTTTGGTTTTCGTTTGGCTTGACTATTAGACTATTTATCTATTTATTCTAGAGCATAGAAAGACTAAAGCATAAAAATCAAGTGCAAAATATGGTAGAATGACACATTAAAATATTGAAAAGAAAAATTATAGAAAATACAAGATTAATATAGATAAAAATAATATTTATGTGATGGCTTTTAGATTTCAAAAATGAATTCAGAAGATTCAATAAGAAGGTGTTTTTTTGTGGATGTTAGGTCACTCTATTTTTTTTAGAGGACCACCAAACTTGTCGCTAGTAAATGTAAATATGGATAGAATTTAATAATTGACTGCACATATCACCTAGCTATTGTCACTTTGCATACAAGAATCTAAATAAACTCCCTCTAATAGCTTTAGTTTTCTGTGGAGTAACCCAAACTTCTCTCTCTTAATAGACAATAAATGTTGCGACTAACTAAGTCTTATTTTTTGAATGTGGACTTTAATCAATAGAGGCTGTCAAAAAAATCATAGTAGCTGATTACAAAATAAATTATAGTAGTCCAAAATTCCAAGCAAAACAATATAGGCAATTGAAACACAATTTAATATGTACAATATTTGGAAGGTCAATTGTAATTTTCGTAGGCATGGCATTTATATGTCTACTTTTGACTGTGAACAGTTACTATTTAATATTGACCAGTAGAAAGACCATAATAAAGGAAAAAAATAGAGACTCTATTTGCTAGTTTTGACTGCCAATAATTATTGCTTAATATTGGCCACCAAAAAGACCATAATGGAGGGAAAAAATGAAGACTCCAATAGATTTAATTTAAATATACTCTCAAATGTTTAAATAATACTTTGCTACAACTTTGAAATGATCTTCATTTATAATTGTTCTCTCTAAAACATTGTCTGTTATGCTCCTTATTATTGACATGCACGACTTTAACGATTATTGCATCTTATAATGTGTACATCTAAAAAATTATAGATACTACTTGACAAATTTTTCTCTTTTCAAAATCCTCAAAGTTGCCTAACTTACCGCTCCATACTTTATCTTTATTTCTACTTGATACTTTATCTCATTTCTTTACATAAGGCAGGGACTCCTACTGCACATAACTCTCATTGAAATGTATGTTTTGTAATAAATATTGATGTTCATATTTGAGATCTTAAATTTAGTGTTTTTGATATTGAGACTAGGTGGTGCTTAAAATTAATTGTAGGAATTAATATCAAGTGAGATAATATAGGTCTTGTCTTGATTTTAGATAAGTCCTATTATAAAAAATTCAAAACTGTTTGAAAAAGATTGAAGTCTTGACATATAAAGAATATTTTTTGAGTAGTATTTATATATTTGTTTATACTTGATTGACACAAGTTTTGTATTTGAAAGGGGTTTTCCATGTATATTTGATATTTGGTGTCATATATGTTTGCTATTTTATTATTTTTTTTTATTTTAATCAATAGCAAAACAAGGGTGTTTTCCCTTAGAAAACTGCAGCACAAAAGCATAGTAAACCCAAATAACAGCACACTAACACCAACTCAACATAAAAAACTATTACCAAGGAAAAGTGGCAGATTGTGAGCCACAACTAATAGCACATGGACTAACATCATATTAAAAACTAAAACTAACAACAAACTCTAAGAAAACAAAATGTTCACCTTGGAAGTAGAGTCCAACAAGCTAGAAGTAAAGCCTAAAAAAGCAAGAAGGTAAAAAAATGTTCGTACTGGAACCAAAGTCTAGTTTACCAATAGACACCAGAATAAAAGGAGTTCTGACATAAATTCCCTACAGGAAAATAACAATATAAATAAAATAGATCCATAGAGAGTCATGCATGGCTTGTTACTTTTATGGCACATCTTGATTAATAGAGCACATGACTCCAGTCATCTGTGAGGAACTTGAAGAGTTCATTGTAGTTTCCTTCATTCTTCACATCCTTTCCTAGCATGTTTTGTTGCATGAGACACAAAGAGGTAGTCAAGTTGTTCATCAGACAGAGGATGAACCTAGAGATGCACCCCATTTTCTTTTCCATGTCAAGGATCTTAGTTTGTAAACCTCCTAACTTAGTCCTTAGCGTAGGCAATTTAATGTCTGCATTCTGATAGTCAGTGCATGTTCCTTTAACAATAGTCATGTTAGCATTCTCCTCCTCTGACATAATTTCCCCAGTTAAATTGTCAAGCTCCATTTTGGTATTGTCCAAGATATGAGTGGAGCTATTGGGTGTAGGTTTCTCAGAACTATCAATGGTTTCAATTTCACCTCCTTCACTGTAAAAAATCTCCACTTTCTCACTTTTCCCCATAATTTTCCCACTCCCATGGTCCTCTCCCTCTTCCTCTGAATCATAGATGACCAACTGAGTTTTTTTACAATGTGCTTATTGTTACTCAAGCCAAGAGCGTCAATAATATTGGCAGGTGGGGGAGGGACTCAAGTTGGGGGCTTCTTGGACAACAATGGGCTTGGGTAGAGAAAGAACCAAGTGAAAATTATAATGACTATAAATCAAACCCTAGTGTAGAGGGATGAGTTTTCTTCCCTGAGTTTTGGAAGCCTCTGTCACTTTCATAAGAGAAATTTCTAGAGAGTTTAGAAGGAAAAATGGGAAAGAAATAAGGTCATGGTTCCTAAAGTGGTTAAGTAGTGACATATGATAAAAATATGAATCATCCTTCTAAGGCATAACATTTCATAATCATAAGACAATCTTGACTCCATGGTGGAAGCAACTAATCCCTTTCATAACCACCATACAACTTGACCGAAGCTTCATTCCCTCTAAAAAACCTGTTGAGGCTTTCATTGTCTTCCACTCGACTAGTTTTCTTCCATTTTCTACCCTTTGTGAGTAGCCCAATAGTCTTTGTTATCACATCTTCATTGATTTTAAAGGAAATTCCTCATGCCATAACCCTCCTATTCTTCCAACAAGTAGAAAATTGCATAGACAAACCCTCATTGTAGCCATTAATTGACTCGATAATCTCATAAAGACTCCTCTACAAACATGCCACACAGTGACATCATTTTTGAAATCATCAGGCTTGTCAGACTCAATGCAAACTTAGTCCCCACCCAAATAATAAAATTATAGACTCGAACCCAAGTAATACATGTTTTTCCATGTTATATTTTAATTTTAATTTTGATTTTGTTTACTTGTTAATCACAAATATGTTTAATTAGGTTAATCAAATTTGTAAACATTAAGTCTACACTCTCATTATTATTGTTCACTCAAGTTTTCTACATCTAGGATTACAATTGACAATTTTTATTAGAGGGAGATACTTTTATAAAAGTGTTGTGAGGATTTTTATTTCAATAGGAGCATTTATTTTAGAAATAGATCTCAAATGTTACACATTAATTTGGGACTTGTAGAAATGATTGAACAAAAGTACCAATGTAATTTTGAATTTCCATGAACTAGATATCTGTAACACCCCCGCCAGGTAACCCAAGAGGACAATTCAATTAACTAAGGAAACGGAAAATATTATTTTTTTGAAACAAATATTAAAATTACCAAATTACAAATACAACTACATACTACAAAATTTTATCTATGATACATTTTATTTAATGCAACATGAGTGTTATACATTAACCACATAACTAGGTCCTCTTAGGTTCCCTAACATCACTACTAGAAACATATAACAAACAAGACTAATTCAATTAAACAACTATGAGACAATAATCATGATTATCATCTGAAACTATATTCATTTCAAAATCTCAGATACTAATCCATAACATGGTAACATATGAGTACAAGAAGATAATCAATTTTAATGTCGATCTAACCAACTCAAAATGTTACAATACAAATAATCATAAATACATGTAACATTTACATTTACTTCCATATCTATGAAGAGATCATATTTACAATGCCAATTGTCTAAGATACATAATATGATGCAATGGTACATTAATAGTTCTTTATCCATAGGAATCATGGACTGCAATGAAGTACAACAAAGATGCAAAAATGATCTATAATCCCTCTAGCAAGCTCATAGATAAGACAACAAACCTCAATAGAAAAACAATTTTCCACCCAGCCACATGGAATCCAGAGGCCCACTCTCTCCAAGCTAGGAGATAGACACAAGGCCCCATACAACACATACCAAACACAAACAAAACTATAATGCATAATAGGAACATATCAAAGAGAAACCCAAACAAAGTACAAAATCTCACAAGGCATTCAATATGGGATAACATCAATGAATACATACAAGACACCACCAATAAAACTACAAGATACCAAAGGTGAACCACAAGGAAAACTAAAGGGAATCCTAAGACACATGTACGAGAGTGTCATTACATAGTTCCATACTATCTTGGGTTATCCTAGAAGTCTTTTACTAGAACGTGGTCCCCATATGAGAATTCATGTGGAATCAAAATTTCTTTCATGAGGACAAGGAATCTGATTTTCCAGATCAATGCCCCATGGATGGCCAAGCCTTCTCCAACCTATCCATGGTCCACATAGGATTTCTCATGGCCATGGGCGAGGGATTTTTTTTAAATCTTGATTCATGTGTAAAACCCAACCCAACTCATTTTATTATGTTATTAGTTGATTACAACTCCACAATGAGTTATCCTGGTTTGACTACTTAGGCCCCCGACCCCCATTGGAAGCCACTTCCTAGCAATGCTCCTAGAAAACCCTCCCCAAGAAAATAGAAAACATAAGAGTATAAAAACTCAATAGGATCCACCAATATCCATCATAATGGATATGACATCAAGACCAAAATCGTATATGCATCATGATGAGAATCTCATAGGAACCTCCCTAGGTTCTAAAACATCAACCATAATCCAGATACAACATAATTCATGCATACGTCCTCTTTTGGTTCCATTCCATCAAATAACATAGTACACTCATCATCAAATTGAAATTAATAAATCCAACCATAAAATACCCAAGAACATAAACAAACTCTCATGTGACCTAAATTACACAGTTAGGCCTTAAATCTACATGTTATAGAAAAACATGATACACCAATCTTATAAGATCACAAAAATATTAAAATTCAAGCCACAAGTAGAAATTAAAACATCAAAACAAAAAATCCCTAGCCTTTAGTAAACTCAAAGAATTCCCAAGCACCCCAGTTCTAAAACTTAAATTCTACTAGATAGCATACTTGCATCACAAGGACAATCATTACCTTGAGGGCTTAGAGACAAAATTTTATACATATATTGTTAACATAAAAATCAACCTTATAAAATCGCCTATAATCACAATAAACCCATTACAATAATAAAATCAAACAAGACATTAATAATGAACAATCCTCTAAACTTATAAACTTAACACTAAATCAACATGGATCTAAGATAAATTATATATGCATATAGCTAACATGATTAGCAATATAATGACATACATACATGCATACATACATACATACATACATACACACACACACACACATACATACATACATACATACATACATACATACCATGGATTAATATCAAATACATAAGCCAATAGTAACTAATATTTGTTTTCCCTAAAGGCATTAGATCATCTACTTATGTTTGTGCAAATGCATTAGTCTTAACATTTCCAAGGGGAAAGAAATACTAAATGAAAAGAAACAAAATCTACGTTTTCTAAATGGAAACTTTTTCCTTGTTTATATTTTCAAACAATAATGCTAACATTTTGTTTTAAAATGACCCTTCAAACTATATCATAATGACTTCAATTGTCAATTATAATGTAAAAATTACAATTAAGTCATAAATAAAGAAGTGATCATAAGTAGAAATATTATATAGGAATAAAATATTAGAGGAAACCAAGAAGATGTAAAACTAACTAGGATAGAATAATTCTACAAAAATGGTTATTAAGAGTTAGTGGGAGGATCACGAGATGGAAATACCACAACAAAATTTTATTAGACAAGAAATAATTCCTAATTGTTCATATGCGCTAAGGAAACTGTGTTGAGACAAAGTGGGGATGATATAATTGCACAGTGAAAACATATGAAATTTTGCACAACCAGGTATATTACAAACTATGATATGCCTGAACAGTTTGAACCAGAAACAACATCATCTTCATTAAAATAGAGAGAGCATATCAAACTTAATTCATCATACACAACTGTCAAATGATGCACACTAAGACATCAATATTTTAAATAGGGGTGTTCAGATCTACTATAGTGATATTGTTAGCAATAATAATCCACCAGAAAAACTGAGAGGGGGGAGGGGGGTAAATCAGTTGTGTGCCAATATTCAAACTTTAACCTTTAACAATCAAAATATAAATGCAATTCTGAACATATTATCAACAACACCATAACACAATCATTTGTTGTCGAGTAAACTCAGTTAAGGGAAAAAACCCAATGGGAATTAACACCCATAAAAATGCACTGTAAGTATAGTATCCCTGTTAGGAGCTAATTGTTACATATAGTACACCATCCCTGTAAAAGGAAAGAACTGTTAGGAGTCAAGAGAAATAACAGGCTCACTGCCTAAAGAAGGTTAAATCCACCTTCATGACATACTGTCCAAAATACAGATGTATATAAGATATACAATTCAATGAACCGACTAATAGAAACAACTTTGCTAAATAGTTCCAATAAAGTTATTCAATCACAACCACTTCTCTACATCTAGTAGACTTCAAAAATACAAGCTTGGAGCTTTCACACTTTGCTATCTCATCTCACTTCTCCACAAAAGAAAACAACTTTCTTTTATACAAGTTTACAATAAGCAATTAGGTCGGTCAATTAAGACTTCCCCAACGCACAAATAATTACATAACCCCTTGCTAAGATACGCACGGTACCTTTAACAAGTAAACATCAATTACAATTCATCAAATATAATCCAAGATCTGTAATCCACACTCACCATCCATAATAAATGTCACATCTCTAAAGTCGGCCCCAAATAGGTCTTCTCTAAAACACACACCACAACTGTCATCACCAAGAGTCTTGCGACCCAAGAATAATAAAAAACATTCCTCAACATGTCTTCTACCATTACTCAAGCTCACATAATGTGAATCATTCTTGCACTCAAGTCACCCTCAAAACTCAGAGACTAAATCTATCACAATTCTCTACCACTGTTCTGCAAACAATCTTCACAAAAATCATTGTAACTCAAACAAACATAAACATAAACTTAAGCGACCTTAGATATAATATGAAGGCTCAGCCCTGTACACATCCCTATCTTCACATACTATGAAACATTTGTACAGTTCTCGTACACTTTTGTCAGTCATCCATGCACAAGTGATAACCAGTATGTCTTGTTGGGATAATGAAAAGGGTGTGTACTGAGAGAGGAGGGGTGAATCAGAAACCTTAAGAACTTTTAGTCAATTCTTTGTGTAGACACCCAAAAATGGTTTGATCCTGCTAGTTTAGGAGTTTTAACATTTTTGGCATTACAATTGAAACATTGTTTTGTGATCTAATTATTCCTCTATGTTGCTCATATGATCTTATTTATATGACAACATTGTGTCTTTCGTCGATAATTGAATATTTCAAAATTGTTCAATTATTTACTATTATTTATACTTTCTTTGTCAAGTTGATCATTTTCCTAATCGATTTTGATCAACCCTAAACCGATCCTATTCGATCCTGAACCATAGAAAATCATCCTAAATCAATTCAAATCTATTCTATTCTATTCCTAATCATTTCAAAATTGTTTGGACTCATTCCAACCATTTTGGGGCATTGTCCGAGATCATCGATGCCTAATTAACTCACTTTTCAAATTGATCAAACCCATTTTCTAAATCTATTCAATCTTATCATCATTCTAGGGGCATTGTCCAAGTTTATCGATTCTTCGTATCCCTTTTAATAGTCATTTGATAGCATTGTCAAAGTTCATCGATGTTATCATTATCAATCTATCATTATCAATCTATCATTATCAATCCAATAGTATTGTCCAAGTTCATTAGTGTTATTGTTGATCATCATTATTTCAGGAACATTTTCCAAGTTCATCTATGTTTCCCTATTCCTATTTCAATCCTATGTCATCATCAAAGTTCATTGATGCTATTCAATCATTTTCAAACATCATTATTTGGGAGCATTGTCAAAGTTCATCAATGCCTCAGAATTATCATAATTCTATCAATATTATAAAAATTAATTCAATTGTACATTAATACCTTCAATTTGATTGATAATTCACTAATTTATCCTTTTGGAATGAATAACTTAAGATTTGTCCCTATTCTTTATGAATACATTATATTTATTCATTCTTATCCTAAGTCTTCACAATTAATTAATTAATTGGCTAATTCTAATTTATGGGATTTTATAATTTCATAAATGCTAATTATTGATTTGTGAGGAATATTTATTTATTTATTGAATTAAATCCTCCTAATCCCACCTAATTTGTCATATCCTTTAATTGTGATTCACATCCCTATTAAGGTTCTTCATGATATCTCCATATTTCCTCAATTGATTCTCCCCTACTCATGCTTCCAATTTCCTACCTCCTTTTCCCTCTATTATTCATTCCAATTCACCTAATTGCCTCTCATTTTCTATAAATTGGGATGCAATCCTCTCATTCAATTTTGAACCACTATCTCCTAGTATTCTTGCTATC
Source organism: Thuja plicata (assembly GCA_018584345.1). Lineage (NCBI taxonomy): Eukaryota > Viridiplantae > Streptophyta > Pinopsida > Cupressales > Cupressaceae > Thuja > Thuja plicata. The sequence continues at coordinate 2,548,624 of MU223584.1, forward strand.
GAATTTGGCTTTTCAACACTTGAGCATTTTTGTCATTGGAAAAAGAGAAACATAATCTACTCTATGGAGAAGAAAGGAGAGCATTTGAGCATCACTTGAAGGGATTTTTTATATATTTATTTCATATTATTTGTAAATTCCTATTTCAATGGCTCTAATGTTAGATTAGATAGGTTTGCATATTATTTAGGGTTTTGTGGTTACCTAGATATGCTTATTATGCCTTTTTCTGGTCTTACATTTTATTAACCCAACATGAAACATGCCTAACTGATTACATTTTTGGTATTTGTGTGCATTTTGCAAGTTTTGGAAGAGTTTTGCACAGTTGGTTACAGGTTCTGCGCAGTTGGTTACAGGTTCTGCGCAATTGGTACCCAGGTCCTACACAGTTGGTTAAGTCCTACGCAGTTGGTACCCATACCTGTGTAGTTGGTACCCAGACCTGCACAGTTGGCTACTTAGCTACGTAGTTGGTCACCAACTTGCGCAATTGGTTAGATAGGATGGTTCTTTAGGGTTTAGGATCAATATCTACAAGTTTAGAAAGCATTTCTGCATTTCATGCTTTCTTTTCTGATTTTCATCTGTTACAAAAGCTAAAATGGATCCTAAACAATGAAAATCAACCCTAACTTGGTTAATGAAAATTATATTTCAATTTTAAAGTCTAAAATGAACTCTCACATCTGATTTGGGCTCTTAAAATGAACTTCACCTAGTTTAGGGTTACATGCAATCAAGGTTCTTACGATTTCAATCAAGGTCACAATTTACCCTAACTAGGGGTTAAAATGGAATACATTATGCAAAATCAAGTTATTTAAGTTGATAAGGACTCTAAAATTAACATGCACACTTGATTTGGGAATCTAAATTCACTAGTACAAAAACAATAATATATGACCAAATAAACTACCAGAAATTATAGATAAATGACCAAATTTGGTCACATGATCAGTGGTAGTTTATTGCCAGTCATTTATCTCATGACCAAATTTATGACTAAAATATTTTAGTCATTTATTTGGTCATTTATTTATTCATTTATTTGGTCAATAATTTGGTCATTGATTTAGTCGTTTATCTGGTCTATTATTTGGTCATTGATTTAGTCATTTATTTGGTCATTGATTTGGTCATTGAACTAGTCATTTGTTTAGTCATATATTTAGTCATTTATTTAGTCATATATTTAGTCATATATTTAGTCATTTATTTAGTCATTAATTTGGTCATATATTTAGTCATATTAAGGCACGATGGAATTGAATCACCATCCTCCTACTTGTAAAGTAGGCTCTCTTCAATTGAGCTAGTACCCTTTAAAGAATAATCATACCATGTATACTAGTACTTTCCATTAAACACGATTTCAAGTTTTTCCATCTATAGTTCAAGGGTTATGATAGTAAATGGTTATGACAATCATGCAAAACAAAGTATGTCAAATACTATTATGAGACAAAGTTTGTGGTGTTAGAAGGTCTTGAAACTAGTAGGAGTCTTGGTTCCTTGTTCGTTATTGGCATTGAAAGAAAAATTCATTGTTGTTGCAGACAGAAGTAAGGTAGAGCCATTATGTTTTGTGTGTAAATGTAGTCCTTGCAAAGGCTGAACTTTAAGGATAGGTCAGCTTGTAGTGGAGGTATCCAATTCCTTAGTGACCCTAATGATTCTTTGATCATTCTAATATTGGAGAAAGGAACATTGTTTCAAGGTTAGTAATTAAGGTAAAAATAATGATTCTTTGTGCTGCATGACTATACAGTCTGATGTTTTGAGTATAGTGATACCATAGAGGTGTATTGGAAGTGTTATTAAGTACCTTTGGATACTGACTGGTAAGATATAAGACAAATGTCCTTTTCATCTTAGCCTATACTCCTTGTAATCTTTTTGAAAGTGGAATTATTTGTTATCCGCATAAACATTGTTCTGGTAAACTTGTGTTTCCCAAATACTAACTCAATTTAAATTTTTCAGAGTTAGATAAAAGAAAAATTTCCTGACTCTGATTTAGTGGAGGCTATTCCACCGTGAATAACTCAAGAATTGATTTCATGTCCTCATATTCTAGTGAGTCACTATCAATTCAAAATATGATAGAGAATTTATTTTTTACAATAAATCATAGATAACCAAAGAAAGAAAATTGTAAACGGATTGTCATATGTGATTGAAAGAGCTACCTCATTAGCAAGAAGAACCAAGCCTTCACTCTTGCAAAACCGCACTATCTCTTGTTGGTTTTCCCCTGATAGAACCTTCATGAAATTTCAAGTGTTATTAAGAGTGTTACAAAGACTAAAAGTTTGAGAATGATTGCAAATCCATTTTTCCAATTAACCATGCTTGATTTGTTTAGAAGACATGCAATCAAGTTATCACATTTCATTATTGTGCGATAGATCATAGAAGGCTTAAAGTGCATTCAGGCCTCTAAAAATTCCAGAACATTATTGATCCAATATGGATCTCAGAAAATTGTGATACCATATTTATTGCTTTGAATTACATTTGGCTCACCTGACCCATGGGATTTCTAGTATTTATAACAACAATAGCCCGAACATCAATTCCATTTAAGTGAGTTTCTTTTAGTTGTTCTTTGACTTTAGATATTTCCAATCCCCATCATGTTACCTCGTTTAAGTAGTATGGAACCTACAAATATAGAAAATTATTAGTTAGTAAACCTTCTTAGAGCCACTAAGAACCAAACATGCAGAAGGCAACCCTATAGGGAAAATTTTCAAAAAAAGGTGAAGAATGCCAATTCTTCTTATAAAGTTAAAATAAACCAACTGTATACATACATACGAGTTTCCCATGCCACCATGAAGGGAAAGAGATGCTGAGTACAGTGGATACTATGGAATTGGACAAAGAATTCCATCCTTTTCTGACCTTATGAATAACTAACATAAGGGAAAGAAGGGTCTAGGGCCTAGGGCACACCCAAAACCATCCAACCTTGCGGAAACAATGCAAAATTAACACAACACAGTGAGAGAGGGAAAAACAAAGATATTTTATCATTAATTGATCAAACTCAATACATGCCAGGATGTAAGGCCTTCTTGGTTATAGACATATACATCAAAATGTATTACAAATGATCTTTTTACAATAGAGATCTCAGATCTTCAATATCTTAACATTTTTCTTCTTGCTCTAAGACTTGCTACTAAACTAAGAACATACAAAAGAATATATACAAGATTCCAACAGAGAAGTTGGCACTCAAATAAAAAGGTGAGACCCAGATTTAGGTCCACACAAATCCCAATGAGAGACCCCACATTAACTCAGCCACAAAAATTAAATGTCGAAGTCGGCCAGCAGCTCCAACTCCCAAATAAACCAACTCGGCAAAGCATGACCGAGAAACAGAGCACTTGGCCAAAGAAGGACCAAGAAACAGAAGAAAAATAGCATGACCAAGCAACTCAGAAAGAATGCTGAGCAACAGGAGCCGAGTGATAGAGAACAACCTATAAATGAAAGTAAACATATTTTTAGTTGAGCAGGATTGCCAAGGACCCAAGATTCTCTTGCATCAGACACCTGGAGTTGAAAATAAATTATTCCCCAAATCATGTATCAGGTCCAACCTAAAATGAACCCAACTTAGATTAAGAAATTTATGATGAGTCCTCAATAGGTCTATTTTTCCACTTTACCAGATATTCCATGTATTCCTTTCCTTTTGTACTTTTGCCAACTCTCTATTTCAAGATCTTCTTCACTTCCTCTATCTACTTCTTAGGATAATCACTTGGTATTGTCACTTCTTCATCAGGTTCATGATATTCATACAAGTATAAAATATTGAATATAGGTGATATATCCATGTCATCAGGTAATTCAACTTCATAAGCATTTCCACTATCAAATCTTCTCAGTATTTTGCAAGGACCAAATTTCTTCATCTTCAGTTTACCATATGTTCCAATAGGAAATCTTCCTTTCTTCAGATGAACCATTACAACATCACTAACTTCAAATGTTTTATGTCTTCTTGATCTGTCTGCATCATCTTTGTACTTCTGATTGCTTTTCTCCAACTTCTGCTTCACATCTTCATGCAATATCTTCATAAATTCTACAAATTCCTCTGCTTTAGCACTCCTTTTCTCTTCTCCAACAATGTCTCTCAATTTTTATACACCTCTAGGTTGTGTGCCATGAAAAATCTTAAATGGTGTCTTTCCATTACTTTTGTTTACTAAACTATTGTATGCAAACTCTGCTTGTTCCAACATCAAATCCCAATTGTCGCGTGTGTCTCCAACTAAACATCTCAACAAGTTACCCAAACTTCTGTTTACAACCTCTATTTTTCCATCTGTCTATGGATGGAATTTAGAACTAAATTTCAACTCAGTATTTAGCTTCTTCCAAAGTGTTCTCTAAAAAAAACTTACAAACTCTGTCTCTGTCAGAGATGATACTCCTCGGTAATCCATGCAATCTGACAATCTCCTTAAAGAAAAGATATGCTATGTGTACTGCATCAGATGTTTTCTTACATGGTACAAAATGTGTCATCTTGAAAAATATAACCACAACAACAAATATAGAATCATTACCTCTTGCTGTCCTCGAAAGTCGAAGAACAAAATTCATGCTTATATCACTCCAAGGTTTCTCAGGAACAAATATTGGTGTATATAAACTAGTATTCTGAATCACTCCCTTTGCAAATTGACAAACTCCACAACTTCTCACAAATTTATGAACATCCTTATACAACTGAGGCCAAAAGTACCTCTCCTTCATCAAACTCAATGTTTTATCAATGCCAAAGTGTCCAGCCAATCCACTACTATGTTTCTCCTTTATCAGATTAGTTCTCATTGATCCTCTTGGTATACATAACTAAATACCTTTAAATAACATATCTTCCTAAATGAAATAGTCTTCATAATTACTTTATTGATTTTTATTAGGTGCTCTGCACATTCTCCACTGCTCTGAAAAATTAGGGTCACTTTCATACAAATTCTTCATGTCATCAAAACCAAGAACTTCAATTCTTGTTTCAGTCAACAAAGATCTTCTTCTACTCAATGCATCAACAACTCTATTAGAAACTCCACTCTTATGCTTAATCACAAATGTAAATCTCTGCAAATACTCTACCCATTTCATATGTCTCTAATTTAGCTTATTCTGACTACCCAAATACTGTAAAGCCTTATGATCAGTATACAACACAAATTCATTTGGCATCAAGTAATGCCTCCATTTCTTCATAGCTTGCACAATAGCATAGAACTCTTGATCATAGAAAAAATATTTTCTCTTTACATCATTGAAATTTTCACTAAAGAAAGCAACAGGTTTACCTTCTTGAGTTAACACAACTTCAATTGCACTTTCACTTTCATCACATTCAACTTGAAGTACCTTATTGAAATTAGGTAAGGCTAGCACAGGTAATTCAACAACTTTCAGCTTCAAAGCCTCAAAACTCTTATCAGCTCCATGTGTCCATTTGAATTCTCTTTTATCTCCTCTCATTGTTTCAGTCATAGCATTACAAATAGAACTGAAATTTTTGATGAACTTCGTGTAAAAACTTGCCAACCCATGAAATGATCTTACCTCAGTAAAATTATCAAGTGTAGGTCAACTCAATATGGCTTCAACCTTCTTTGGATCCATCTTCAATCCATCAGTTGAAATTACAAAACCCAAATACACAAGCTCTTCTTTCATGAAGGAACATTTCTTCAGATTTATCAGCAACTTTTCCTCTTTTAATCTCTGCAACACTTGTCTTATATGCATCAAATGTTCTTCTCTGGCTTTACTAAATATCAGAATATCATCTAAGTATACAATCACACACTTGTTAAAGAATCAAAACTTCATTCATCAGCCTCATAAATGTACTGGGTGCATTAGTTAAACCAAAAGGCATAACCAACCACTCATACAAACCTTCTTTTGTCTTGAAAGCAGTCTTCCATTCATCACCTTCTCTGATTATGATATGATGATATCCTCTTTTAAAATCAATTTTGGTAAAATACTTTCCTCCACTCAAACAATCTATTATGTCATCCATTCTTGGTATAGGAAACCTATACTTTACTGTGATCTTGTGAATTGCTCTGGAATCAGTGCACATTCTCCATTCTCCATTCTTCTTAGGTGCCAGCACAACTGGTACTGCACATGGACTCAAAATTTCTCGGATCAAGCCTTTGTTCAAAAATTCATGAACTTTTCGGTTAAGCTCTTCATTTTTGGTAGGTGTTAACTGATGAGGTCCCTTGTTTGGTAAACTAGCTCCATGAATCAAATCCATACAATGACTGATATCTCTGATTGGTGGAAAACCATCAGGTACAATATCTAAAATAATTTATTTGTATTCATTCAGCAACTTATCAACTTTTGTCGGTATGTCATCTTCTACATTTTTACTTGGTTTGTTAGGAATCAAAGCATAACAAATATCATCTCTTTTCAAATCCTTGACAAATTGTCTACCTTCCATCAGACAAACTTTCACAGATGTACATAACTCATCAGCAGATTCTTCAATCAACGGTAACAAAATTTGCTTCTTACCATCAACCCAAATAGAATATCTATTCAACCTTCCATCATGTATAGAATGTCTATCATATTGCCAAGGTCTACCCAATAAAATATGACAACAACCCATTGGCATAATATCACACAACACCTTATCATAGTACTTTCCAATTTTCAGATTCACAAAACATTGTTCACTCACCATTAGTGTTTGCTCATCCTTGATCCATGAGATCTTGTAGGGTTTTGGATATTTCATCCTCTCCAACTATAAATTTGCAACCATTTCCTTGGATGCCAGATTCTCTGAGCTTCCACTGTCAACAATAACTTTCCAAACTTTGTCTACAACTCTACATCTGGTCTTGAACAAAATTCTCCTGATTGGATCTTTCTTATCTTTCTCACTCCATAGTATCCTTTGGATCATGAGATTAATTTTAGGTTCATTGGATGGTTCCTCTTGGATCAATGCATTTCTGCTACTGCTACCACCTCTCTTTCTTGCATTTGTACACTCAAAATATTTATGTCCTTCACCACAGTTGTAACAAGTTACTTGGAAACCTCTTCTGCTATATCCACCTCTGGAGTAATTACCTCTTCCCTAGTATGAATTTCCACCTTTCCATTTAGTCTTTCCTTTGTCTTGAGACTTATCTGGTTCAGATATACTATTTTCACCATGAGATCTACCTCTTCCTCTAGGGAATCTACCACCTCTACCTCTTTGTCTTCCTCTAGGGAATCTACCACCTCTGCCTCTTCAATACCTTCCATCTTGACCAAACTGGTCTCATCTTGTATGGAACTTCTCAAATCATTCAGATATCTTGCATTTCTTTCCACTTCATCTTCAACATGTTCAGATCTGATGTCTAATCTATAGAATTCCTTAGTATAGTCTTTGACTAATTTTTCCTTCTACTTCAAACTTTGCATTCACTGGATTAGGTTAATCTGATAATCACAAGGAATAAACTTTCCTTTCAATTTGTTAACCATCTTATCCCATATCTTGATTCTGTCTTTTCCTTTCTTCTTTCTATCCAATTGTAGATGTTACCATCATAAGGATGCATGACCTTTCAATTTTTTGCTTGCAATCTTCACCTTCTTATCCTCTGCAACATTCTCATATTCAAAATATTTTTCCATCTCAGTGATCTAGTCAATTAATTCATTAGAATCTAATTTTCCACTATACTCAGGAGGATTAAACCGAGGTGTGGATTTCAAACTTGTCAAGGCTCTCAGGAATCTTTCTTCTTCCTGGTCCATCATAGGTGCAGGTTGTTGGCAAGTTGACTCCCAGGGAGTATATGGCTTATTTTGTGTTGTCAATATGGCAACAAAGTCATATGAAGTTTTGACAACAAACTATGAAGTGGAAAATTGACTAAGTATAGAAGACAAAACAGAATAGTGACTTGTAGTCGATCAGAGCATCAACGCATGTGCGTATGATCACCTAAGGATATGCACATTCAGACTTAAGCTCTATGGTGTTTTATTATGCTTACTCTATACACACATGGTACAGAATGGTAGTACATACAAGTTACAAAAAGAACAAGTACACTAGCAGTTCAGAATACAGAGTATGAAGCTGACTTCATGATTTTGGTTAAGCATATAATATTTTGTTATGTAAAGAATAAGTGCCTATTGTAGTAAGTTTGTAATTGTGTATTAAACATTATTGTAAACATGCTTAAGCCAATTTGTTTGGAAGCGTTGTGTATTATGTTTTTGGGTCGACTATGGTCTTGTTTTGAGTCACGTCTATTCAGGCATAAAGATATATATA
>MU223584.1:2563157-2586573 GCA_018584345.1 Thuja plicata
GGTGAATCAGTGTTTATCTGTTAATTATATTTCAGCCAATTAAACATATATCAATTGTGCATCCAAAGAAACATAACACAAGAACACATAACATATGATATAATTACAGAGAACCTTGATCAGAGGAAAACTCCGGTGGGGATTAGTACCCACAAAATATTGTACTAGGCATAATGAACCTGTTAAAGTTCCTTTGCCTTATTAGAAGCAGTCTTTACAAATTAAGTACAATGACCTGGTTAAAGGTCTGACCATGTTACGAGTCTTTTACCAAACCCTGTTAAAGGTATATGGCTCACTGCCTAGGCTCACTACCCAATAAGATGAAGGCTACAACCCTCTGAATGTTGATATGCACTATATCAAAATGAACTACTGTAATGACACTGCTATCTGATTAGTGTATGCGTGGATGCTCTTACTCCTTTAAAGAGATATATCATCTTTTGACTTCATTATATTGCTCATCTGTATCTTCCTCTTACATTATAATCGACACTTGTAACATATCTTTACATTACATACTTATATCTTCAAATCCAAATAGGCGCGACCCAAAACAAATCGCTAGTCGGCCCTAAAAAAAAAATATACAACGCTTCTGAACAAGTTGCCCTAAGTGTGTTTACTACAACATTAATTACATTAATACAAACTTATAACTAAAGGCACTTAGCCATTACATTACAAAATCATTCACGCTAATCAAAACTGTAGTCGACTTCCATGCTCTGTTTCCTGGACTGCAGGTTTACTAATCTGCCTGTAACTTTTCCATACTGATGTTTCATACTCTGCATGTCTAGATCTAGCATGTATATACACCATAGAGTATTTACCTAAGCACACATGCTTTGGTGTGATCTCTAACATGTGCGCTGATGTGCTGATCTATGTATGTGTCTGTCTGCTCTGTTTTCACACTTAGTCATTTTCCTTTCATGACAGAACTTAAGTATGACTCTGTTGCCATGATTGATAATACAAAATAAGTCATGCTTCCTCAGGAAGTCAAATTTCCAACAATCTCCCCCTTTGTCATTTATGGAAACAAAGGAATGTGGCTAAGTTACTCAAAATGACTTCATACAAAAATGATTGTATATCATAATACTTAATGATATATACATATATATTTCTCTGTATATACACATTCTATACTACTCCCCCTTTGACATTAATGACAAAGGTGTGCAAAAACTGTAAGTCTTCAACATACTTACTCCATGTAGACTTTTGGGTATACAACTTGAAGAGATTGAATCTCTTTCCGCCAAAAGACTTTCATTGCATCAACTGTCTGAAGACGCGGGCATAAAGCATATGTCAATTTCTCCATTTTTATCAGAACCATGCAAGGACCTTGATCATATGTTTTTATGGTGTTATCAATCTATTTGATGTTCTCATTGAGAACTGCTAGAGATGGCACAAGTGCATTTCTCAACTGAGTCTGCCTTACCCTTATCTTGCTGATTTCTAACTTTGCTTTCTCAATTTTGTCTAACTGCCCTTGGTAGACATTGTTACATATGTTAATGTCTTGCATTGAGGTTTCAACTGATTTTCTTATGTTATCCACCATTTATTCTGCTTCTACTATCTTTCTAGTGTGCTCAGAGGTGAGCTTCACTCTATCCATACAGTTTGCTATGACTTTCTTTCCTTTATCTGCCAATTCCTTTAATATAGCCTGCCCAATCTTTAAGGAGTTTAGATCTAAGGTAAAGTTCTTTACCAATTCATTTAGTCTCTCCTTCGTGTATTCATCTTCTACAATCTTAGTAGTAGATTCTACTAAGCTAGTGAAATGTGTTTTGAAGTTTGATAAGATGTTGTCCACATCTTCAACTGATTGTACTTTGGCTACTTTCTGATTAGTAGGCACTAAGTCATTCAAAATGTTCACTGTTTCCAAGAAGCAAGGGTTCCTCATCACTTGTTTCTCTTTTTCCTTTTCCATGGCAAGAACATTGATCTTGATTAAGTCTTCTTCACCCCATGCATCCAAACTTGTTGAGTCAGGAGTTAATCTTGACAACAATGAGGTGGATGGTTGAGTGGATGGTGAGAAAATAGTATTCTGACTTGTGTCTACACATTCACTTTTGACATGTATTTCCTTTACCGGTGTCCCATTACCTTGAGTATCTTTCTCCTTATCCAAGTCTATTGCATCAATGAGAGGAACTTTATCCTATTGTAGAGATGTATCATCAATGTTCATTTCCTCAGTGTTTACAAATGCTTCATCAACTTTATCCATATCTTTATCAGAAGTTGTCATAGATATCTTTACATTGTCAACTACTATAGTATCTTCTAAATCTTTAGTTGTCTCAGAGGTTGTTTTCACTGTGGGTACTAAATCCTGTGGACTTGTCATAGGTGCAATCTGAATTACTGGAGTTGTAGCCTATTTGGGAGGAGCTGGGGTAAATTTTGCTGTAGGCACCATTGGTGGATACATGTGTCTATCCATAAATACTTGTGCAAATGCTTTTTATATCTCCTTTCCAACCTGCTCATACTCTTTGTTCATAATCTGAAGAGATCTTGTCTTATTACGGAGATGAGGCTTTACTAGATCTAACAGAATAGCCTTCTCATCATGTGAACAGACAGGGAGAAGAGTATCCAAAGTTTCTTCGCTAATCTTCATGTCCTCTTCTATAGCATGTCTTTTCATTATCTCCAACAAGTTCCATAATTGATCCGGTATCACTGTCTTAAGTTCAAGAACTGATTTCTTAAACTTGGTCATATGAGATATGACCATAGAATGTATCTCAGTCTTATCAATTTCTTGATACTTGTCATAAAATTTTGATAATGTATCTAATCTTCCTTCATTTACAATCCTATTCTTCAAGATATTTAGACTGGGTCTAAATCCTACCTCAGTTGGAGCTTGAACATTCTTAGCTTTGCTCCGGGTAGCTCTTGAGGATGGATGAATTGTAGCCACTTGCTTCCTTCCTCTAGGTTTCTTGCTAGGTACAGAAGGTCAAGATGTGTCTAGATCAATTGTGGTAGTAGGCATAGTGGTATTCTCCTCATTTTTATTTTGCTTCTTCTTCTGTGTTTCAACAGTTTTCTCAATTTTAACTTGTGCAATTTTGGCTTCTTTTGCCTTATCCAAATCTTCTTGTGTGACTCCATGCTTTTTCAGAATGTTGGATGTTATTCTAGATGCTTTCATTTTATTAACAGCAAGTTGTAATTCAATATCCACTTCGTCGGTCTTTTATCTGTAAGTGCCCCATCTAGGTTCATTAGGGTCTTTAGGTGCTGACAACAAGACTTGTGCATATCCTTCTAACACATGGTCTTCTACTTCATACCCTAGTGGATGAATCCACTTAGTTCTAGGCTCAACAGCCTCCATGCATGTGCAATCTGTCTCTACCATAAAGCATATTGTATCCCTATATTTTTCAACTATCTTCTCAAATAGTTTGAACCTGCTCTGCATTTTGACCCTGAATATCTTTATATCCATATCCATTGTATCTCTTGCACTACTGTCTACTATGGCCTTAAGAGATATTTGAGTCATTGTAGGTTTGTCTTTGTCTAGATAAAGGTCTGCAACCTTACCAACTATATGGTGATACAAATAGATGATCAGAGATCCAAACCTAAATGTTTTGCTCCTATCATGCTTGATGATTCTGATATTGTCAATCAATTGACCGTGCAAGATCTCACATAGATTGTATTGGGTGTTGTCCTTCACTATTCTGATAGTTGCAAGGACTGTTGCTGCAGAGACACTATTCAACCTGCTTGCATGCTGAAACTTGTATCCAAGTATCATTGTCATGAGTTTAAATCATCTTCCTTGATAGGGTCAACTGTCATTCCGCGCCTATCACTCCTAGACAAACAAACTTTCTCAATTTGTTTCTTGACATCCTTGCCAGTGGGAAGCATAAGTCCAGTCATTGGAAGTCTAGTTAACTGATGGATTAGTTCAGTAGTGATGCAAACTAGGACATCTCCAATCCAGAAAAGATCATGATGAATTATGCTTAACAAGATTTTCACCCATTCTGGTTCTTCAAACTCATGCGCATTCGAATACTCAACAATAGGGTTATCTTGTAAGTGTGCGAACTCATCTTTGAATGTGAAATCCTTATTTAACATTGATGCCATATGAGAGGCTATATTATCATCTCCTAATGACTCCTTCTTACAGTATATGTACGCGCGAATATCTTCCACGTGAACAACGCCAAGCGGGGTTTTGGAGAAAGCCCCTTCCACATCATCCAGTATGGATTTGAATGGATGCTTCTTAAATGTGAACCTCTTCCTCTCTACTACATCAAACACAACTGGGTTCACCATACTTACTTGGTGTTTTCTTATGTAGGATTTCCACTAAATTCTAAAATGGTGCGACGGCTAGGGCTCTGTTTCAAACTGATTATCCATTCGCTTCAACTGCCAAACTGTTATGCCTTCATGCTTTGATGTCTTAGTGCTCTAATGCTCTTTAATTTCTGTGCTTTCGAATGTAAATGTGAAAATGATCGATCACAAATTTCTTTTTATACAATCTGTTGCATTTAATGCTTGCAACCATACATAGAGATTTTCAAACTTTGATCCCGATGCAATTCAGGTAATGCATGAATGCATATATCTATAATCTGTGCTTTCAACCATGAATCCAAAGGCGCATACTCTGAAGTGAGTACACCAACCGCGCAGGGGTTCTGAGCTAGAATAGCTCCCCCTAAGACCAAGAAGGTCTATTCAAGCAGAAGTAGAGGGTGCGTCCAATGTGGATGCATCAACTAATTTGTCAACATTATTGTCCATCTTAAATTCAACCCATATTTTTCTTGAATTTTCATTTTCTTTGACAAAATTGACTTCTCCTTTCTATTCAAATAGTGATTTTTTAGGATCCTCTTGTTTCTGAGTTTTGGATCTACAAAACCTTGTGATATGTCTAGCCTTTCCACATGTGTGACAAATGATAGGAGGTATGATGTTCTTGCTCATCATGTTGCATTGCTTTGTTGTGTATCCATTGTAGTTGCATATCTGACATGTAATATTCTGCAAATTTCTTGAGAGTTGATTTCTTTGATTGCTTTGATTTATATTCCTGAGATTTTGTTGAGGTTGATTTCTTTGACTTGTTCTGCAATGAATAGCCCTGTGACCAAACTTTTTATAGGAGTAACAATAACCATTAAAAGGTCTTACCTCTTTGCAATCTCTTGCCAAATGCCCATGTTTATTGCATGCATAACAAGTTCTGTTAACTTGCTTGATTTCTTTTTTAGGTGGTTTAGATATAACCTCTGTAGTATCTTCAACTTTCTTAGCTTCTGAAGATGCTTCAAGTATGTTTTCTCTCTTTTGTGATGATTTGATTTTGTCTTGTGCTATACTGAATCCAAGACCAGTAGTGTTCCCTTTTTGCCTTTGTGCATTGAGCTGGGATTGAATCAAATTAGAACTTGTGTGAATTTTATCAATCTTGTCTTTTGCTTCTGTTAATTTAGATTCCAACTTCTTCTTCATGTTTTCCAATTCCAAGACTTTCATGTTTTCCTGCAGAAGTTCATCTTCCAATTGATTTCTTTCTTTGATCTCGTCTTCAATGGTGTTCTGGTTATCTGTAAGTTGTTCCTCCAGATCTTCAAGTTTATCCCTTAGAGATTTATTCTCTTCATTAATATTTTTGACCATTTGTTCTATATCACTTGTAGAACAATCTTTCAGATCTTTTCTTAGCCTTTTAATAAGTATTTGAGAGCCATCATTTTTCAATCTTAGTTCTTCATTTTCCTTCTCAGATCTGTCAAGACCTTCAAGAGATGCTTCAAGATTATTTTTCAAATATTTTGCTTCAGCTTAGTCCATGATCTCCTCAAGTGGTTAAACTTTCTTTCAAAGGACCAGAGCTTTGATACCAATTGTTAGAAACACTGAGAGGGGGGGGGGGGTTGAATCAGTGTTTATCTATTAATTATATTTCAACCAATTAAACATATATCAATTGTGCATCCAAAGAAACATAATACATGATATGATTACAGAGAACCTTGATCAGAGGAAAACTCTGGTGGGGATTAGTACCCACAAAATATTGTACTAGGTATAATGAACCTGTTAAAGTTCCTTTGCCCTGTTAGAAGCAGTATTTACAAATTAAGTATAATGACCTGGTTAAAGGTCTGACCCTATTAGGAGTCTTTTAGAAAACCCTGTTAAAGGTATATGGCTCAATTCCTAGTCTCACTACCCAATAAGATGAAGGCTAAAACCCTCTGAATGTTGATATGCACTATATCAAAATGAACTGCTGTAATGACACTGCTGTCTGATCAGTTTCGTGTATGTGTGGATGCTCTTACTCCTTTAAAGAGATATATCATCTTCTAACTTCATTATACTACTCATCTGTATCTTCATCTTACATTATAATTGACACTTGTAACATATCTTTACATTACATACTTATATCTTCAAATCCAAATAGGCACGACCCAAAACAAATCACTAGTCGGCCCTAAAACAAAAATATACAATGCTTCCAAACAAGTCAGCCTAAGCGTGTTTACTAAAACATTAATTACATTAATACAAACTTATAACTAAAGGCACTTAGCCATTACGTTACAAAATCATTCACGCTGATCAAAACTGTAGTCGGCTTCCATGTTCTGTTTCCTGGACTGCAGGTTTACTAATCTGCCTGTAAATTTTCCGTACTGATGTTCCATACTCTGCACGTTTGGATCTAGAAATCATATACACCATAGAGTATATACCTAAGCATGCATGCTCTGGTGTGATCTCTAACACATGCGCCGATGTGCTGATCTCTGTATGTGTCTGTCTGCTCTGTTTTCACACTTAGTCATTTTCCTTTCATGATAGAACTTAAGTATGACTTTGTTGCCATGATTGACAATACAAAATAAGTCATGCTTCCTCAAGAAGTCAACTTGCCAACAATTCCCACCGGGATTTTCCTCTAATCAAGGTTTCCCCGTAATCATATCAAGTGTTATGTGATCTTGTGTTATGCTTCATTGGATGTATATTTTATTTATGTTTAAGTTGTTGAATTTGAATAATAAGCTAAACATTGATTCACCCCCCCTCTTAGTGTTTCCAACACAGGTGCAACTTCACCTTGAACCTCTTCAAATTATTCATCACTAACATCTTCAAGATGTCTTCCTCTGCGTTGGGCGGTCTCAAAAGCTTCCAATCTTTCAGCCATTTGTCTAAGCATATCAGCTAGACCTTGATCAACATTTCCTCTCCCATGAACCATCTTGAAACTCTCTGCAATTGTAGGTCAGATCACAGCCCACCACCCTACAAAAAATTATCCTTAGAGTTTACAAGAAGGAACCATGAATCTCAACTCGCTCTGATACCACCTGACATAAGGGAAAGAAGGGTGTGGGCCTAGGGCACACCCAAAACCATCCAACCTTGCAAAAATAATGTGGAATTAACACAATAACATAGTGAGAGAGGGAAACACATATATCTTTTATCATTAATTGATCAAACTCAATACATGCCAGGCAGTAAGGCCTTCCTGGTTACGGCTATATACATCAAAATGTATTACAAATGATCTTACAATAGAGATCTCAGATCTTCAATATCTTAACATTTTTCTTCTTGCTCTAAGACTTGATACTAAACTAAGAACATACAAAAAAATATATACAAGATTCCAACAGAGAAGTCAACTCTCAAATACAAAGGTGAGACCTAGATTTAGGTCCAAATAGATCCTAATGAGAGACCCCACATTAACTCAGCCATGGAAATTAAATGTCAAAGTTGGCCAACAACTCCAACTCCCAAATAAACCAACTTGGAAAAGTATGACCAAGTAACAGAGCACTCGGCCAAAGAAGGACTGAGCAACAGAAGAAAACCGGCATGACCGAGAAAATCGGCAAGCATGCTAAGGAATAGGAGCCGAGTGACAAAGAACAAATTGGAAATGAAAGTAAACATATTTTTGGTTGAGCAGGATTGCCAAGGACCCAAGATGCTCCTACATCAGTAACTTCTTCATCATATGAACCTGTGTGCATCATATCCAATACAATAGTAAGCATGCATACCTTCACAAACAATGGGAAGCTTGTGGGGACTATTATAAATAAAATATAAGAATTCGGGCTAGCAAATTCTTCAGCAAGTGCTATAGTCTAATTTACCCCAGGACTTGCTCCATCAGTCAAAAAAAGGTCATCTGGATCACAAGGAAAACCATCGCATTTAGCAATACCCCTATCAGTCTCATCATGTAATAATTTGACACCCCATCAATGTAAAACAAGTTAGACACACATAAAGCATATATAAGAAAACCATTGATATTGAGTATTTTCTGTTAGAAGTTGAAGTTTTGTAAACCACAATCACACTCAAGAGTTCATTTCATAGAAACAAAAACATAGCATGATGCAATTACATAAATGGTTGGGTAATATTAGAAAATATAGGACCCTTGGAATAATTGTTGTCTTTTGATTTTACACACTGGACAACTCAAACAAAAGACTTTCAAAATACTTGAATGGACAACTGGCAAGTAGAGATTAACTTGTTATTTTCCTTAACTATTTGGAAAAGAGAATTAATAGTGTTGTTACAATGTAAAAATCACTCAAGGAAATGACCAAAACAATTTAATAAGCAAGAGAATAAGAATTTTCATGGAGCTATGACAAATAATGAAGCTATTTTTTTTCCAAACACTAAAGGACATTCATGAAGAACATATGAGAAATGACAGTTCAAAAAGGGCATTCATGTTCCATAAGCAAGGCATGACTATCATATGAGCAGAAAAAGGTATCATGGCTGCCTACAAATCACAAAGGCATAATGATAAATAGTTTTTTTTTTCAATACAATTACAACACAAGGATACAAAACAATGAACATTGAGGTTCAAACAACCATATAGATTACAACACTTAACAATTCATCAATAGTCCAAGGATCAAAGGGCAGTCATATAGGAAGTTTGACAGTGAATTTTAATGAAAGAAGAGATGCAAGGTTCATGAACCACAGTCAAGGGAATACACAAAAATAGAGGACAAAAAATTCCTTCATAAAAGTCATAGGTAACATTTATTTCAATGTATGATAGCAGTGAAAGGAAAAAGTTGAAAGACAGTGGCAAAGAGCACGAATAAAGAAACAACGATAATTCTAATGTAATTATACAATGACCACAAACAATGAAAGGTGATCAAAAACACTAATGGAGGAAGGGCTTCAAAATTAATGCTAGCAAATGAGTTGTACATTTTACACATCAGGGAAGAGATTCAAAATTAATGATGTCTGATTCACGAGCTGTGACAATAATTAAACATAATCCAAGGTTATCCTTATATATAGTAGAGAATATTGTTTGTCAGCATGGATCACATCATTTTAAACTAGAAGGAGGCAAATTAATATGTCTGTAAACCCCTGCTACAATCCCCCTTGCACTCATGTATATTTTCAAATTGTACATCTTTTATATTAAAGTCCTCGAAGAGTATTATCTAAATATTATACTGAGAGTTTTTGGCTACAACATTTTGCACTACCAGTAGAAAGCTAAAGCCAAAATGGAGGAGAATTCCCTATATTATAATTTTCCAATTTGATTTTTCAAAAACAATCCATCTAAAAATTTGTACATTATGCCCACCATACAGAGATTGCAGTGTAATTTTAAAGAATCATTTACAAATTCTTCAATGCTAACTTAATATTTGGCTACCTCCAATGGAAACATTTTCTTTTCTATAATGCAAAATCCATAATACTATTTGAGAGCCTCCATTCATCATTAAACATATACAATAAAATAAACAAATGAAACAAAATTCACTTCAAAAAATGTCATCATAGTGCAAAATCATACAACCAATGGAATGAACCAAACACATTTAGGAATTAAATTTATCAATTTTCAATACACACCTCACAAAGAAAGAATTCAATGCTTTTTATTTTGGAAGCTCCTCAAATGCCCATGTACATGCACATAGGAACCATTCCTACATATATTACAAAAATCAAGTAGTTAATAGAATACACAAGTGTACTTTTGCAACATATTTTTCTCAACTTTAATTCTAACCTCACATTACAATCAGTTCTGACTCTCGCAGGGTAAACATCTGAATAATAATTACAAATTGTTCAATGCAAGCAAAAAGGTGTCTAATATGAAATAAATGATTGAACAAAAGAACAAAATCAATACACTAAAATAAATGAGTAAAATCTTACTGCACAATGGCCATCTTTGTAGATTCCATTGCATCATTAACCCTACACTAATTAGACAATAATTTCATATTAATAAAAGAAAAAACACAATAGTAAATAGTAGAGTAAAAAAATAACTTCCAAGTAGCTAATTCTTAAATGAAATTTGTAACACATGATTTTCACCACTCAAAATGTCAGCACTTGACTGTTAAAAATTACATAACTTGTTCTTGACAACTTCTAACTATTTCTGATTTTGGTTAATGCCAGATATTGTCCAAAACAAACACAAGGTCAACATGAATTGGATTCATTAAGTCACTAGGGAAAATAGGGGATGTGATAATTCCCACTAAATAAATTCATAATTAATAAGATGCATCAATCCACTAATACAAGCAAGTTTTCCAAGAAATAGAAACTATCAAATGAGGCAATAAAACCTGCACTGGCACCAAACATTAAAATGAACACAAAAACAACTTTTAATGATGTAATAAGGATTATTATGATATAATACAATTCCTGTGATCTAGAATGCAGGTTAGAAATGAATAACCCTTTTAACATTGCAATTAAGGTAGTCTCAAACATCTTAGCAAGCTATGACATAGCTGAAAACAATCATAATCTGTAAATCAAGCATTGAAAATACAAAAAAAGAGAGATTATAGTAGAAATCCAGGTCCAAAGATTAGAGTTTTATTTAAACATAAACAAAAGGAGAATCTTAACCTTACAAACACTATAGAACACCTAACCACCCAGAATACAAAGAAAACTTCCTATATATTTCTTGATCATTGATCAAATGCTCACACACAAATTATAAAATAACTAAGATAAATCTTTGATGTAGAGAAATCCTTGAGAAACTGATATACACATCCATCATGATCAGGAAATCCCAATGGCCTATAGATTCCAGCCTTCTCAAAGGAAAAATAACTCCAACCCTGCAAATACTAGAGATCCAATTTAAGTGAGCCATAACTCAGCCTTATTTAAGAATCATATCGCAACCTGTTTCCAGTCAAACTTAGGTTACAATTAAGAAAATCAATCAAGGTTTAATGGATAACATTAACAAAAATTACCAAACAAAACTAGAGATTATTTTGTGGGTTCCAATGCTTGTGCTTTATTTTTCCACAAGTAAGGTAGCATGGTAGACTCAACTTAACAGTGCTAGCCCTGGCAAAGCTATAAGGACAATAAGTTGTATGTTGCCATAAGATGGTCCCCCATATATATATATATCAAATGTACAATGTGTATCTTTAGGAATGCTATTACATGATTACTAGTTTCCCATCATATGCATTAAATTTCAGGTTTGAATGAGTAGTTATGCAACAATAATTGAACTGGCAGATAATTGATATAGCATCTATCTCTGTGTGCATGCGCTGAACTCCCTGGATAATTGTACCAAAATCTATCTTTATTGAAGTGATCCAAACATAAATATTAAAGAGAACAATGGAAAAGATACATGACAAGAGAGGGTGTATTTTCAAGCAGGCACAGTTGAATTTATCCAATGATACACTGGATTAATTTGTGTATGGTCCTGCTAAATGGGTTTACTAGGGTTTAAAATTGAATATGAACTGGATATTTTTTTGTAGAATACAAAAATGAATTAAGAATAATGCAAAATGATTAATATTGCATGAGATGGTCTATAGTTGGTTGAGACTCTTGGAAGAGTGCCATGGGATCCCCCTTGTGATATTAAAAATTTCTTTAAATAGTATTGGGGTCCTCTAGAATGTCAATTAGACAATGGAATGATATGTCGAGGTATATTAGAAATTTAAAAATGTACAACTTAGAAGGAGAAAAAAATTGGATACATGGAAAATTTTAAAAGGGTTAGCATAGTGTAAAAGATAACTATAGTAAGAAGATAAGAATATAAGGATTTCTACAATGCTAACATTGTCCAAGGTAAATATGTAGGAAATAAGCAGTGACAATTAGCAACAATTCAAGTTGGGGAAAGAAAATCAAACATGACTGGGCATAATATAAAGTGAAGTGAATATATATGAATTAAAAGAGATTAAGATAATGTAGCGATTCCTTCATTATGAGCAATAGATGTTAAGGATACAAGTAGCTATTTTCATTATAGAAGAACATTGATTACATTGTGATATGAAGTGATATGAAGTGATTTATTTTACCAAAAGCTATGATTATTAAAAATGCAGAAATCACTGTATATTATGACAAAAATCATGCTTAAGAGGTAGCACTTTGGTTATTAAAGGAGATGCTCATGTTAGATAGTGATTCAAACGATTCAATGCAGTGGTTAATATGTTAAAAATTTAATATAAACAAACAATAAAAAGATGCAAGAAAAAGGTACAATTATTATATTTGAAAGTCATGAAATAATGTCCCTACGAAATCACCTATCTTATAAAGGCATAAAAAGAAGTATGTTTAGAGGAGAAGTGGTTGTGAAGTGAAAGAAAGAATCATTGAATCATTGGTCAGTCTACTCAATACTGAGATAAATCATTGAAAGGAAGAATACCTGTTTCCAATAAGGGGCTTCAACCAATTAGTGGAGTAACAATTCTTCTCTTACGTATTCAACATATGTCTACCATTCAAAGGTAGAAAGTCGTTGGTGCTAAAATAAAAGCTTGAGGGATCTATAAAACCATTCCACTAAATATGGAGAAACCAAACCTGCTTCAACAGTTGGTTTGGTCTAAGTGTATTCCTAGATGTATGACCAAAGATAAGTTAATATGGAGAGGAGATGACACAATAAAATATAAGATATGGTCATAAAAACAAATGTTTCTCTTCATCAAGTCATTGATCGGGCCAATCAACACATTTGGTACAAGATTAGACTAGCCAAAACCAATGCCTTTGGTTGATTGGCTACCTAGGTCAAATAAACACCCAAGAAAAACTTCAGCATTGCGGTTGTCAAATTACCTTCCATCAGATGCTCTTGTAAATACAACATTGAATCAACTAAATGCCTTCTCTCTCACCTTCCATATGCTTTAATCACTTAAAATTTCATTTAACCTGTTGGTTTTTGCTTGGGTTATATCTGCTTCTTTGCACAATGTTTTTTCTCGTAGCCTATTGAAAGAAAAATTGTTTAGCTTCTATGGATGGCATGCCCATCTATGATAATCTAACACAATTGGAAGAAGATAAATAATACGCTGCTCTTCCATGCTTAAATGCCTCAATAAATGGCCTTTGCAAAAATAGAATCAACAATCTTCGAACCCCTTGATGTAAAGCTTATGTCAAGATTCAAAATAATGGGAGTCCTTAGCCAAATTTGATCCTGTTGATAGTCTTGAAGTGAATGATGACCCAACTTACAAGCCCCGTGAATAAAAAAATGCTCAATAAACTTGCTTCTATTTACCTCTAATAGGATTTTGGTCTATTAAATCTTATTTTTCAATGTTTGGTCTTTACTCTTGACTCTTAATGATTAATGACTTATTATGATGATAATAGGTGATGTGTGAGGAAGGAGATGACATGATAAACATAAATCTCATGTGTAAATGGGAAAGGAAGAGCCCGTGATCTTTCACTTTTCTGATTAGTGTCAAGAAACTTGTGGGATATTGTTGTGACTATCTTAGGGTTGGAATAGGAGACGCTAAGACTATTCTACTGTGCAAGTGAATGTTATTAGCAATCTCAGTGAAACCCAAACTATTGTACAGGTCCAGAAGTTCTTACTGAAGTGCCATGCCATATTGACATCCAACTGGGGTGTCGTGCATGATTGGAGATTTCCATACAGGTCTACATACCCACTGAAGGTGTTGTAGCAGTCATAGAACACATCAAAACTGAATCATATGAGTTTGGAGGTGACTATGGTCTATTGTGCCAACATAGAGTGAACCATAGCAGCAGTTGAGAGTGTTGTGCAGCATTAGGAGTACACTTGTTAAAATATTCTAAGGATCATGACACTAATTTCAAGGTATGGAAAAAAAGGAATTGTTGAAAAGGCTTTAGAAACTTTCAAGAAAATGCAATTGACAGGTGTAAAGCCAAATTCCATAATATTTACTAGCATCCTCTCTACCTATGCTAAAATGGGAGCTTTAGAATAGGGTATGGACATTCATTAGAGAATAATGGAAGATAAATTTTTGTCATATATTTGGAAATGATATGGTAGAAATGTATGTAAAATGTGGAAGCATAGTCAAGGCATGTGAAATCCTTGTGAGTTTCCATGTTTTGTGGTGCAGAGGGGTTAGTGGACTCGACCAAACTCACTAGGGAACTTGTATGCTCCTGATTTGTTTTGTAACAACAATAAAAAATCTTTATCAAAAAGGACCCTAACCCAAACTCCTTGTATGATAAGACCTATTTATGGTATTCTCCTTCACATAGATCCACCATCCCTCTACAAATTAACACCATCCCCATTCTTGATCATAAACTGATCATGTCAGCATTCCCTGTTTATATTGTCCAATCCCAACCCCTATGGAGACCTAGACCCTTCCTTGGGTTAGAACTTGACTTAGGCTCCAAATACCTTATAACATAGAAACCCATCTTGTTCTTTACCCTTAAATACTCCCCACTCTCAACCCTCACTCCACTTGTGTCTCAAACCCCATGACAATATCCCACTGTTATTCCTATCAGCATTACTCATGAAAATTAATCATCCCATTCATTATAACAGTCATGTTAAATACTGATTTAATATGTTGTTAAGTCTATTTAGTCAGCTCACTTCTGTACCTCGGGTCAGCACCCTCTTGCTGGTGCTTATATAAAAAATAGTCATGTTAAACAATCCTATAATATGTTTCCCCTTCTTCCTACCATGTAAGAAACTTTAAAGAAACTCTAAGGCTCTTCCCACACCCAATCCTATCCTTGACTCACTATGCATCAACATTCATCAATTGAAACAACTAATGTTACCTTATTGTCCTACTATGACTGTTTGACCAATCCCGCAACTTTCTTTGATTCAACCCTCCCATTTGGATTCTTTGTCACCTTAGAGACTTTTCACACATAAAAAAAATCCTTCAATCATCCCTCTTATGGCCTTCATGACCATCTCTCAATCACCCATCAATGGTCAAAGCCTTGATAAACTTTTATCTCTGTCAAATCCCTCAATAACAGATCACAGTCATCTTTCAATGATCAACAACACGTGCTTTTCACTGTATGGTGCTCTGCAACACCAAAAATTTATTATAATCATCCAACCTCATCCTCCTAGCCATGAATAAGGTAGGGTTCCACATGATCTATAAAATCACATTTTAGAGGCTCTCGGTTTAACCTAGTTAAGGGTTTTACCAGTAAACCTTCAAATATCTTCTTCGGTTCTTAACCAAATAAACTAATTCAAAGACCAAATTGTCAAGTATTTGATGATTCAATATGATGACATGATGGATCTATGAAATAGAGATATCAAATTTCACTTTTTAGAGATGTCATGATCTTATTAATGTTTACTCCATGCTTGTTACAGTTGGAGCCACTATTACAGTTTTGTTTAACAGTCCAACAAATGGTATTTATAGGAGAGATTACCGTGGCCAAAATAATAATAATAAAAAAAATATCATGAGGATGAAGTCTTGTGGGCATATAGGAATTTCTAGGTCAGAATTTGTTAAAGGGAATGATAGACATCATGTCAACTCTAAATTTTATCTAGTACCATATTGAAATGCTGACAATTGATAAAAAACTAGGGAACTGAAAGAGTATGCATTAATCAAACAATCCATCATATAGTAATCCCCAGATACTTTAATAGTACAACAATAGTTGACTCCCATACCAATTAATGTCTCTTTCTTTTAGTCCTGTAATGGTAATTATTTGATTAATGTTCAGACATAAGCTCCTTCTTAAGTTCTCGTTCTTAGTTGACTAGCATAATTTTTAAAATAGGTATCAACCCACTACAAAAGTTTGATGGCTAGAACAAAGAAGATACCTAATTAACTTGATCCATCTTACTTATGATGTTAAGTCAAACATCTAGAAATTCATCTTTTAGGAGTGCAAGAAAAATAGGAAGTAATTATTCAATTGTTGCCTCCTGCAAACAATAAAAAAATGCATTACATGAGAGAGCCTCAAAAAACAAAGCAGTGCTCATCACCAATACCATAATAATTTTAAAGAAATGACTAATGATTAATATATGACTAAGCAGTGTAAAACCATGAAAATGTAAAATGTGAAATATTTTAATCATGGCACCAACTTATCATTTATGAATTGTACTTTTCATGTTAGTTAATGCTATTAACTGTTATGTTTTTAGGAAGCCCAATATGTTGAGGATTTGTGGTGGAGTTAAAAGTGGATTGCAGAAAATGGTTTAGTATTGTTTGATTCCTTTAGCTGATCAAAACCTCTAGTACCTCTTCTTCCTCTTAACTGGTACCCCCAATGTAGAACAACTTTTCAGCACAAGTAAAACATAACTCTTTTGCCGCTTTTTCTATAATTTGTTGAGGTGTTGATTTAGCTGGAAAATTAGGTAAAGGAAATGATAGTGGAGGGGTGTTATGGCCTTTGTTTCTAGTGAATTTCTTCTTGTTGGACATGAATCCTTCTTCTTTTTTTAATATTATATATAAAGAAAATCACAATACAAATTACTGTCATGCAGATCAGTCACATAGCTTTTTGGTAGAGTCACATAACAAAATGACTGTCAAGCAGACCAACCGCTAGCCACATAGATACATCATGAAAGTTACACTCAAAAGGATAACCATATCTGAGTTGATGCTAACTATAGACAATACTAAACATAGTATAAGTAACCGAGACAAGTCCTATCATATCTGATCCAATACATAACCAAACTAGCTATCATCATTGATCATGCTTTCACTATACTTTTCCCACTCCCAGTATCCCAATGGAGGAAAAAAAACTGAAACATCCTCATTGGATCTCAATTTATTTATATTGGAGTTCCTGCTGGAGTTGAAGAAGATCCTAGCTCCATGGTGATCTCTCTTCTTGGCTTCTTTGCTAGGTTCTGCTACATCATTGTACTTTTGGTGATATTCCATCAGCTCATTATGGAAGGTGGGATTTAGTGCTATTATTGTAGGTGTACATATGTCTATACCTCATCTCCTATCTGTTCACTATGACAAGTCCATCCCCAAGTAGCTTGAGGAAGTAGGCATTAGAGATTTCCATTGTTACTGCCGCCTACAAGCCATTATGAAGAATAGAATGACTTTTTTAAGACTCAGTAAGCCTCCTATTATGATTAAAATCCTCACCATTCCTTACTTTCCAAATGTACCTTAATATTTCAGTTGATAATGAAAACAAAAATATATTATGTAATTTACCAATGTTTCTGACACATCC
This sequence comes from Thuja plicata, assembly GCA_018584345.1. Lineage (NCBI taxonomy): Eukaryota > Viridiplantae > Streptophyta > Pinopsida > Cupressales > Cupressaceae > Thuja > Thuja plicata. The sequence goes on from MU223584.1 coordinate 2,580,858, forward strand.
TGTAAGAATTTCAATCCAATTTTCCTAAATGAATATTTCATTTTTTCTGCGTTTCATAATAATAGAAATTGATAAACTAAATGGATTCAACATGTGTGTCCCATTTTGAATATGGTCCTTGATCCCATCAAGAAATAGGTCATTCAAGTTCACATTTGTAATCATTCATCTCCACTCGCAAGGATAGGTTTTTGAATTGATAATATACTCCTTGAGTGAATTTATTTATTATAGCTTTGCCGATTAGTTGAAGTAATTCTTCCTCACAATTGTTATAGTGCATTTACAACTCCTTTTTCAAAACTAACTAGGTGACATCAAGAACCTTTTACCTATTTTAGCAAGTTGCCATTGATATTAAATGAATTGCTTAGGTTCTATATAGTAGGAAACCATTGTAACCTTTTGCTCACATGGGATTTGATGTACATAAAAGAAAATTCATCATTTGATATTGTAAAGGGTTAAAAATCGTGGTGTGAAGGGGGGTTTGATTGTTAATTGTTGTTTAGAGTATGTTGATTTCCTTAACTTTACTTTATATTTAATTGAATTGTATTGATTGTATATTGTAATTGTGATTAGGGAGAAGATAAGATGTTTCTCTTTTATTCCCAAATGCACAAATGGAAGATCCAAGTTGATCAACCCAAGAGAAGGGTTAATGCCCAAATGAATCAACTATTTAGAAGGGAGAATAACAAGAGGGATACCTTAAATTCTGTTAATTATATGTATAGAAATGATATATGATAGTAATTGAAGAAATAGGAGAAATGCACTAACCTTGAAATATTTCAGATCAAAGAATGTTGTTTTTTGAGGTTTGTAGACTGTTTCTAGAAAAAATGACAGTTGATCCCGAACTAGAACACAGAGATGAACAAAACCCAGAAATATTTTTTTGTTCCGATGTCGTCTTATGAAAAAGGTCGACCTTGACCCATAAATGTCAACCCTAACCCAATAATGTCGACCTTGACCTGCACAGGTCTGACATAAAATTGGTTCACGCCGTCCGAAAGAAAGCCAAAAAGGGTATCCAGATTTGGTCCCAAATCAGCTGTTCTGAACCTGTACCTACAAGAAAAATAGGATTGTTTTTTGTGGGGGGGGGTTTTCCTTGGTCAAACCCCAGTTTTGGAATTAACCTCAAATATATGTAATTGAAATTGCAGAAATGGACAAAGTAAATGCATAAATTCACCTTGCTTGAAAAATTCCTTGTGGCGGATTCGAATCCTTGAATCCAAAAGTATGCTTCAAAATGTAGAATGTAGAAAGGTAGGATGTCTTCAATCTCTTGCTTGTGAAGCTCCAACACCAAGTCTTGAATGGATTCTTGAATTTGGAATAGGCTTGGAAGAAGGTGGATGGAGAGATCACCAAAAGGGCACTATGTAGCTTGAATCCTTCAATGGCCTCCAATGGATCTCCTTCATGAAAGTGGATGCTTGGATGGATGAATGATTTCTTTGAAATATTTATCCTTAGCTTGCTTGAATCACCCTTGAAGATAGTTTGCTTGATGATGGTTATTGTTCATAATGCTTAGAGAAAATGAGAGGAGAAGGCTCCCTTTTATATGAAATTAGGGTACAATATTCTAAGGAGGCCTACATAGGAGGATTAAATTCCCATTAAAGCCTTTAACCCTAGGAGAGGACCTATATTAAATATAATTTAGGAATCAACACTTTGGAACCCGAAACAGCCGACCCGGAAGCGGGAAATACTTTTTGCAAAGGCCGACCTCCAAAAATTGTGAGACCCCAGGATCTGAACCCTGGGTCAGGGTCGAGGTCGACCCTAACCTAGGTCAAAGTCGAGGTCAACATAGACCTAAAAGGTTGACCCTGACCCTAAAGCCCAAAATCACCAGTCTGCAGTTCAGAATGCAGAAATCAGGCTAAACAGGAGTGGAAAGAGGGACAAAACAGGGGGGGAAGCCATGTCAAGATCAGGAACCCATTCAAGGCACTTGTAATGACCCCAAACCACTTGCTCAGAAGGCTAAACACGTCTACAATGGAAGTGCTTCCATTTTCTGACTATATATTTATCCCCCACTTTAGCAAGAGTATGAGCTCAACACAAACTCTTGGTAAAGGAGAATATACAGAAAAGACAATCTTATCGAAACCAAAAGGGATAAAGAAACCCTCAAGCCCCCAAGGGACTTAAGTTTTTATCAACCCTAAGATCATGATAAGAGAGACATCACTTAGTTAAATAGAGAGAGAAAGGGTGTGATTATCTCACCCAATGAGAACTTATGTCTCATTGTGAACCACACAAAAGGCGTAACTGGAAAGATGGAATTGAACTGCCTAGTGAATGTGTCTACTCACTAGTCAACCAATCAGGGAAATCTGTTCTTAAAGGGATCAAATAATTGTAAATTGAAAACTGGCGGGATCAAGAGATCCGTGTAAATTTAAACTGGAGGGACCAAGAGATCCTAAAAAGAGTAAAAATGACCATGCTTTAAGGATTAGTTTATTTTAATCCATAAAGGGAAAATTTTTAAATCTTGAAAACTATTTTGAATGTGCGTGTGTGCAAAAAGTGAGTAGAGTGTATGCCCCCATGTTAAAGTCATTGCTAACACTTTAACAGGAGCAATGATTTTAACAGAAAAATCAACAACTCTACAGATTACGTTTCCACTGCAAGATGCCCCCAAAGGAAGACAAATCAAGGGAAACAAAACATAAACATACATAAGAACACAAGAGGGATCTACCTAATGTGGGGTCAGTATGATCATAAGATAACATGTACATAGAAAAATATTATTGCAAATGAATTGACATCATTCCCCAAAGAAAGTAGAACTACAATCACAAAGGAGGAAAGAAACTTTAGATTTACGAAGAGGAATCTTTTCAGACCACAACATGGAGACCAAAAAGAATTAGTGCTACCATGTCGCAGATCCAAGCAGAGTGTACAAGGAAAATAGTTACAAACAATAGCACAAGTACAACATAACATAAAACAACATATAGAATAATGTAGATACATATAGAGGAATTGAACGACAGTTTTGATTCCTTTATAACCTTGCACCAACAAGGTAACAAGGGTCGTATAAAATAATCTAACAAACATTTAGAAAAACACATTACGGGGGAAACACAATACAACATACAAACACAAAAAGGGCTACCATAAAGGATAAGCCAATCAAACATGTTGTCAACCTTCCCCATCTTGGTTTATGTTATTTAGGGTAGGTGGGCAACTCGCAAGAGGGACTATATACAATACAGTAGGAATGATATCCAGTTCCAAACAAGGATCCTCTTGAGAATCACAATGTTCATTACTAGGTGTAATTTTTAATTGATTTGAAAGAATATGAGGTAAATCATTATCAAGATCAACGGTCTCATAATCATCACTAAGATCAATAGGATCATCGAGAGTGTCCTCCTCATCAAGGTTGATTGAAATGGGATCCAAGATGTGAATAGGATCATTATAATCGTTTGTCTTAACATTATGAATATTAACATCCAATGCATCAGGAATAGGTTGATTGAAGGTAGGTAATGAGTTTCGAATCATAGAATCATGGGCTCTAGCATTAGCTCTACGCTTCTTACGACATTCATTAGCAGATTTGTTACGTTTAACTTTATTTGGCACATGTTGAGAACTAGGGGGAATAACACTAGGTTCCTTCATAGGTTTGATAGGAGGATTCTCAATAGGTTGTATAGGAAGAGTAGGAGTTTGATCAATTTTATTAGCAACAATAGATAAAGGAGGTATTGTAGGAGTAGGCAAAAGACCACGGTTGGAATCAATCCAAGGTATACTTAACTCAACAATTTTGCGATGTTTGTAAGCTTGATAGGAGTGAAAGAGATGATCAAGGTGAGACGAACATGGGTTAGGTAATGAAGGCCAAAGAAAATCGAGAGTAGCACAATCTCTAGGCCTAGAAGGTTGAAACAAACTATGATTAATTGTTTTGACTTCTCCATTATGAATGAACTTAAGACATTTATGAATGGGAGAAGCAATAGCATGCATAGCAGTTATCCAAGGTAAACCTAATTTGATTTGGAATTGATCAGAAGTAGGAATAATAATGAAGGTAGTATCTATAACCTTACCACAAAGTTTGAGCGGTAAGTTAATAGAACCAAGTGCACGATAAAGAAAGCCATTACAAGTTTGGATCCATGCATAAGATGAATCATAAAAATCACATTGTAAGCCTTTCATAAAAGGATTTTCTTCAGTAATGACATTTATTAAAGATGTGGGATCAACTAGACAACCACGAGTAGGTATCTTAGCAATCCTAGCATAAATATGAAGGGGACCATCAGGAGCCTTAATTGTTTCAGAATCATCAAAGGTAATTAAAAGTTCCCTAGGTCACTTATCCTTAGTTTGTTTTTTAGTTTTAGGTGGAATTGGAGGTTGAAGTGGAGGTGAAGGATCTTGAACAATAAGTTGAGATGGCGCAACACTTTCCACAAGATTAACAATGTTATTAAGATCATCCATATTTGAATAAAAAACAATGTCTACAGAAGATGGTTGAGCTATAGTATTAGTATCATGTGTAGGTAAAGGATTGGTATATATTTGAAGGTTTTGAATAGTAGGAGAAATAGATTTATTCCCATTAGTATCAAAATTATCAACAGATAAAGCTTTAGAATCAATTAATTCTTGAATCTTATGCTTTAGAGAGTAACATTTTTCAGTGTCGTGGCCATTCTAGCGATAGTATTGGCAGAAAGCTTTAGAATCAAAGGATTTTGAAGCTATCGTGGTAGGAAGAAGAGGTAAAATAGGAGGCAAAGTAGTCATACTAGCACTTAACAACCTACTCATTATAGAATGCAAAGTTTCAGAGAGAGGAGTAAACGTACGATTCATACGGAAAGCAGTGGATGTAGGAGCACTATTAGACATAGTCGCAACTTAATCAACAACCGCATTCGTCTGTTCATTAATCTTGACATAGTTGTTAGGTTTTTGAAACTTATTAGGATTAGGAGCATTGTCACCCTTATCAACGGGAACATGAGCCATGGAGTTTTTCTCTCAAACTGACTCACTTGCAATTGATAATGGTGAAGTGCTGCACACAATTGTTGAAAGGAGGTAAATTCAGTAAGCATAATTTTATCCCTAATATATTTTTGTAAATTTGAAATAAACATATGTTGAATATCAATATCAAGAATGGGATAAGAAATCTGAGCATACAAATGCTTAAATCTACCAATAAAATCAGTCAATTTTTCCTTAGTGTTTTGTTTATAATGCATTAAATCAGATAAGGACACTTGTAGTCCAATGTTATTTTGAAATTTTTGAATGAAGGAATTAGGAAGTTTAAGAAAAGAATCAATGGAATAGGGAGGTAAGGAACAATACCATTGTAAAGCCTTATTTCAAAAGGTTCTAGCAAACAATTTAGCTAAAATCCTATGGTCATGAGCATAATCAGTACAAAGGATTTGAAATGTTTTAACATGAGTAACATGATCACCTTTGCCATTATAATTCTCAAGATGAGGCATATTGGCTTGCTGAAGGACAGTAGCACGAATGATGTCTAGAGATAAAGGACTACCCATATCACATGTAGGAATGCTAAATTTAGATTGAGTTAAAGATGCAAGATGTTGTTGTAAAGATGACACAGTTTGAGCCAAACTAATAATTGTAGAATCATTAGAGG
>MU223584.1:2588128-2605440 GCA_018584345.1 Thuja plicata
CCCCAGTTTTGGAATTAACCTCAAATATATGTAATTGAAATTGCAGAAATGGACAAAGTAAATGCATAAATTCACCTTGCTTGAAAAAGTCCTTGTGGCGGATTCGAATCCTTGAATCCACAAGTATTCTTAAAAATGTAGAATGTAGAAAGGTAGGTTGTCTTCAATCTCTTGCTTTTGGATCTCCAACACCAAGTCTTGAATGGGTTCTTGAATTTGGAATAGGCTTGGAAGAAGGTGGATGGAGAGATCACCAAAAGGGCACTATGTAGCTTGAATCCTTCAATGGCCTCCAATGGATCTCCTTCATGAAAGTGGATGCTTGAATGGATGAATGCTTGCTTTGAAATATTTCTCCTTAGCTTTCTTGAATCACCCTTGAAGATAGTTTGCTTGATGATGGTTATTGTTCGTAATGCTTAGATAAATTGAGAGGAGAAGGTTCCCTTTTATATGAAATTAGGGCACAATCTTCTAAGGAGGCCTACATAGGAGGATTAAATTCCCATTAAAGCCTTTACCCCTAGGAGAGGACCTATATTAAATATAATTTAGGAATCAACGCTTCGGAACCCGAAAAAGCCGACCCGGAAGCGGGAAATACTTTTATCAAAGGTCGACCTCCAAAAACTTTGAGACCCCGGGATCTGAACCCTAGGTCAGAGTCAAGGTTGACCTTGACCTAGGTCAGGGTCAAGGTCAACCTTGACCTAGGTCAGGGTCAAGGTTGACATAGACCTAAAAGGCCAACCCTGACCCTGAAGCCCAGAATCACCAGTCTGTAGTTCAAAATGCAGAAATCAGGCTGAACAAGAGTGGAAAGAGGGATAGAATAGGGGGGGAAGCCATGTCAAGATCAGGAACCCATTGAAGGCACTTTTCATGACCCCAAACCACTTACTTGGAAGGCTAAAAATGTCTACAATGGAAGTGCTTCCATTTTCCTACTATACAGATATATTGAATTGGATCCTTGTCATTGAAGATATAGGTTTTGAGACCTTGAATTAGTGTTAGCCATAGGTTGAGGTTTTGAAGCATTTGGATTAGTGTTAGGTTGTCTTCTAGATACACCTCGGAGTTGTGGAGTCAGTTGTGAAATTAACACTTTACAGGCAGATTTTCAGGGAATAGCCAATTTCATACCAATGTTATCCATATCACCTCGTCTGGCCATTTCAAACTTGATATGGTTCGGGTCTTATTTTTGGTACTAATTCAGACAATGTTTTGCATATTCTTCTTTGGTAGGCTCGCTTTTGAAAAGAATAAAGATAAGATGAAACACTTCCTACACTAACTATTGAGGAGAGAGTTGTGAAAATTTCAATCTTATAGAATTATGGAAAATAGATACACATATAAACATGAAATAAACATTATATTAAATGGGATGCAAACTCTCTGAAATGAAGAAAAATACACAAAAGACAGTAGTGAATGCATAGAAAAGCATTAAAATTGAATGTTAGGAATGCAAGGTTGAGATAGGAGAAATAGCTTCAAATCTCCTCTCAAGTATGGATTTGTGTACCTCTCATATCAACACTTTTTTGGTCTTGATATTGTTTAAAACATTAGTCTTTCTTTATATGTCAATATCATTGTTTTTTTTTGTTTTTTTTCTTTTTTCTACTTTAATTCTGCTTCTGTCATTACAAGGTAGATTTAACCATCTAATATGATGTTCATTTGACTAACCCCACCAACCAGAGAAGCCAATTGGCTGAAGAGTGCCACACCATTGAAAGGTTCCAACCATTCCCATCATATTTCCTTTAAAACAGTTGAATTATATTAGTTATATATTTATATTTATGGCAGAGAAATGACTCCCTATAATGGTAATCAGTATCGGTCTATACATGTTGCAAATATGTTGGCATAGATTTGATATGACTACCACAATAAACTTGCTTCCATCATATAGCCAATATCTACGGATGATTGTCTGAGTAGTAAGAAAAGCAACTTGTTTGATCATCTTGTGGTAGCAACCAAAAGAGCTGCCCATTTAATCAATCTGCATGCATATCTTTTGTAAGGAATAGCATTGAATATGTCTGTCTTGAAGGATATTTTATACCTTTGAGTTTGAACAAAAGAAGATACTTAATATGAATGTCCAGACTCAAAACCATGAGATTGTGGCTAGAACCCCTAATGGCTACTCTTTTTGCTGCACATCTCCTTGTTCAGGGAATGGCTGTCTATATCTCTCCGTAAGAGAAACATCTTCTAATAAAAAAATAAGTAACAGAGCCTATCCTTCTAGACTGCGAACAAGAAATATATCAGTAGTATAGTCTAGCATCATCACAAATCCACAAAACGAGTATTTTGTGCATCAAATTTTAGTCTCAAATTTATGCTGGCACAACTCTTCATGACTGGAAATATTTTGAATTCTATAAAATAGTAATTACACTAAGCTTTAGTCAAACCAAGTTGGCCAAATGCATGCTACTAGTTGGTTGCTTTAATGAACTTATTGCACAACTTCATAATATCACAAGAACTATTGGAATATTTACCAATTCAACTTTAGTTGTGGCTTCAAGACCTCTTCTCCAAATTTAACATGGAATTTCTTTAATAAAAAAGGTTGTATGAGATTTTGTAGCCACTTTCAAACCTGAATCCTGTAATATTTAGAAGCAGAGTATTTATAGTGATATTGATATGTGGTTTCTATAGAATGTGAATTCGGAAATGAAAACTTGAGAGACTAAGAGACTGATAGATTAGTATGAACATACTTAAATATTAATACAAATACTATGCCATCTATGGAATAGATGGATGTCACTATACTTGATTGCCTATAGTCTTAGACATCAGATTGTTCATATAGATCCTTTGAAAAGACCCGATCTAGGTTGGAAAGCAACCTACCATTGCACTCCAAATTTAAAAAATCTCAACAAAACAAAAAGTCAATTAGTTTTTGACATATTGTCGACTGTAGCAATGGAAGATCAACAATTTTTTTTACAACATTGTGACCCATTGTCTAGCAAAGGGAACTTTGAAGGTGCTTGACAGATTTTTTTTTCTTACAGATATTAAATGCTCGATGAAGAAGCTTGTCTACCTACCCTTCATTGGAGATTATATTGCGTGGCCATTTTAAGTGTTGTAGCTGAGTCTGGATAGATCAAATTTGTATTCAATATCAGAATTTGGGACTGCAAATGAAGCGTATGTTGTAATTTGAATAATTATATTTCTATGTAATGTTCAAGAATATATCAATGGATTGAATAAGATAGCTCATTTTGGTTTATGAAATTGGTTGTGAAGTTCATTACATTTCCATTTCAGTTGAATGCATTTCATTGTCAAAAATCTCATTAATATCTATAACAATCAAACAAAAAAATCAGCCCATGGGTGCCTATTACAGTGGTATAGAGTAGTGTATCCTGTCATCCTAAAGGGTACATCATGAAGGATCAATGACATGTGGGGTATGAAAAGCCACCATTTACTCACCATTACAATACATGAAGAAACAAAGCTATATTAAATACAGATCCAGAAGAATAAAGAGTTTTGGAGGAACACGGGGTTAGAGGTGAATAGAATGCAAGTAACACGGGTGAATAGGACATAGGTAATATGGGTTAGAGAAGAGAAATATATGAGAAGAGATTTTTCAACCTATTGGAAGCTCTAGTATAGGAGCGGTGACAAGCTGAACAGAGAGCCCAAGAAAAAAATCTACAGATGGACCTAATGATGCGAATATCAATAATTCCAATAAGTGCTATTCATTTTATGCCAACTCCTTAGATGAATGTAATAAAAATTTGAAATAGAGAATGCATAGAAAAGTGATGGTAATGCTCAAAGAGGTTGGACTCACAAGACCTCTTCTTTCATTATAAAATATTCCTAGTAGGAAATCCACCACTTTCATGTACATAAACAATTCGCAATGCCGAAAGAAAGACTTGTAATTAGTGTCATAGAAAATAATTGAGGTGTCCTAGACAACAAAATCACAAACTAAAATTGGAAAAAAAATTATAAACTCTTCAACAGTTAGAAGGTACAGAGATCTTTCGACCTCTATAATGTATACTATGGTTTTAAATATTTGGTAAAAATGTTTAGGAACTTTCTAAGAAATGTAATGGGCAAGTGTAAAGCCAAATTCTACCACCACCTTTGCCACCATCCTCCCTGCCTGTGTCAAAATGAAAGCTTTAAAAATAAGGTTTGAACATCCATCCAAATAGAGACAAAAAATGGTAGTATTCCTGAAACAAATGTGGCCTCATGGTTTGCAATGAATGCATGATACGCACAAAAATAAATTGTTGAAAAAGTTTTAAAAACTTTCAATAAAATGCATTTGGTAGGTATAAGGTCAAATTCAAAAACCTTTGCTAGAATTCTCCCTTCTTGTGATAAACTAAGAGCTTTGGAACACTGTATGGACATCTATCGAAACATAATGAAGGTGAATTTTTTTTCAAATATTATGGTTGGAAATTCTGTAGCTTAGATATGTATGCAAAATGTGGAAGCACAAACAAGGCATGTGAACTATTTGACATAATGCTTCAAAGAGATGTTGTCTCATGGAATAAAATGCCTCAAAGAGATGTCTCATGGAATACAATGATCACAAGATTATGGCAGCCTGACAGGCAAAATAGCGAACCGAGAGACTAAACATAGAACAATGATAAAATAAACAAAGGGAAACACAGGTTAAACCCCAATGTTGACCTGTTTAACTGTCAACAGTACAGAGTGACCAGAACCAAATTCAAGAGACATAAATTGAACATATAGAATGCAATTATCTATTACAAGTTACTTCCACAAAGAACTTAGACACAGAATAGGTAAACATAAACTTATTACATTATTCAAAGGACAATTACAATGATCTTTGATCCTTCAAGGATCGGTTCAACTCAACACAGACTCCCTCCTACATAAAGAGAATAGGGGGACATAAATGAAGAAGCTTCTAGATTATATTGAAAGTGTCTTAATTGAGTCAACAATGCATCAGATCATATCAGTCCCAAAATAAATAAATGCACATAATACGAATGCTTAGGGCAGTTTACTTCTACTGAGAACTCAAAAAAAGAGAATTAAGGTTTTATTTCCTTATTCCAATTCTAAGGCAATACAATTAATTATAATCTTCCAAGGATTGAATTCAACTCCAATCTCAAATTACACCAACTACTTCTCACTGGCAATGCCAATCTTCTGACTCAGTAAGGCTTTACTAACTCCCAAATCATTATACTAATCTGTGCGTAGGCTCCAGAGCATATTATAGCTTTGCAATAGGATATGGACATACATCAAAGCATAATGGTAGGGAGATTTTTGTCACATATTATAGCTGTAAATGTTGTGGTAGACACACATCCAAAATATGGAATCATAGACAACACACTTGAATTGTTTGACAAAATGCTTCAAAGAGATATCATGTCATGGAATGAAATGAAATGATTGTAGAATGTCTACAAAATGGATTTTTTCAAGAAATCTCTCAAAATCTTTAAAGTAATGAACCATTCTTTATTATTGATTATATATGAATATAGGCTACATCTTTCCAACACTACATTATCAGTTGGATCCCAAAAATGTTGCAAGCATGCAACTCATGCTCTACTCTAAAATACCTATGCAAAAGTGGTCCGACTAAGTCCATATAATTCTCTTTACAGAGGGATTTGATAAGCATGTCATAAGCATTTTCTCTATGAGAAAGTTCCAGTTTATCACAAATTTCCATGATATCATTCAACATTACAAAGAAGAATCACCACAACTCCAAAATCTGAATTGGTTTGGGAAAACCATGAAGGAACCTCCAATGCCACACTTTCTCGAAATAGATACAAATAGAATGTGAAAAAAACTGAAATTATGAGAAGATATTTATTTTTGAAACCTCAAAAGCCAGAGAATTTGAAACCCTCAAAACTCAAACCCTCTATTTGTTTTAAAAAAATGCAAGATCCTTTTCACTAATCTGGAATTGTTTGTAGGAAATTGAATAGGGAAAAATAAAAATCCACATATATTATATTTAACTTTCAAACTTACCATTTCTGTGAAGATGGTAGTGCAATTCAATGTCATCTTGATTCTTTCTTGTCTGATCAATAGGCATTCATGCTTCGATTTGGTGTTGTTCATTTTTTCCTCCATCCATGGGCATGTGAGGGCACTTTCTCTTTAGTCCAAAAATCTATTAAAATTCACAAAAGAACTTGATTTTACTTTCCCTCCAAACATGAAAAGTGAAAGATTGGTGGGAATACATGCTCATTTGAACCTCTTTTTGCAATTTTAAAAATGTATAACAATTGGTATTACTCTTTTTTTTTTCTTTTGTTTTTAAATTTTTTTTGACATATTCTAAAGTATCCAAAATGATTATTTTTTTTACATGGGAGCTACCTTCTCATAAATATTTTTGTGTCCCCATGATGTAATTCCCATAATATTGTTTTCGCTCCTCAACTCAAATCATTGATTTGTTGAAGCTCTCTATTTCTAAATGTTGAACCTCTCTATTGTTATTATTAATATTATGTTTAGAGATAAATGAGATTCATGCTCGAGAACATTTGTGTGATTTGATTGTCTTGGGGGCATTGGCTTGTTTGAATTGGCCATACTATTTGATTCCTTAGCTTTCACTTCCATAGTGAAAGTTGCATCTCATGACTCTCTGTCATTTTAACTTAACCTTTAGTAGAGGGTTTCTTGAAATTAACATAGTTGACCCTAACATTTGATCGGATCCTCTTAGACAATGAGCTTCACCAGCTTTGAGAGAGTACTTTGACGAGGTTCAAACACAAACTTCCTCACTGTCAACTAGAACTTGACCTATCACATTTTTTTTAACTTGGGATCAAATTAAAATGACTTTATCTTTACTTTAATAAAGCCCTAGATTTGATTTGTTGGATGATGTTTACTCATGTATGTTTTCCTATAAAGTCATCATACTTGTTGTATATAGTGAAGGTTTAATTTATTTCATATACATTTCACATTGGTATAGTATATTTATTGATCGTGCACTTATTTTTTCATATTTCATTTCTTAAAAGATGTTTGTAAACATGGGTTTATTTGATAGTCTAAATATACGTGTTTTCATATTTTATGTATGAATCGTCTAGTGTCAAATTTCTTAGAAATCACATGGGGCCTCTTGTGTTATCTAATAAAGTTTGAGGGTTTCATTTGGATGTAAAAAGGAAAGAATTTGACTTTTATCTTATAGACAAAAAATGGGACAAACTAGTGGCAAATAGTGGTCGGAATAATGTTCGCACAATAAGTCTATTGGCGAACACACATTATTGGTGAAATGCATCTTCTAAGAATATAAGTATATAATATTATCAAATGTTAATGTGTAAAGGAGTATTAATTTTTCATTTAGTTATTTTTATTATAAGGGTGACTAATTATTTAGTCATTTATTTGGTCATTTTACCCGATGACCAAATTAGTCATTTATTTAGTCAATTATGTAGTCATTGATTTAGTCATTTTACCTGATGACCAAATTGGTTATTTATTTAGTCATTTATATTTGTGAATTGCAAAAAATGGTAGAACATGATCAATTTTAGTCATGCGACTAAAATTTTTAGTCACCTGGTCATTTATTGCCCAAATTCTACTAGTGAAAATGAACTTTGAACTAGTTTAGGATCAAATGCAGATTTCTTGTTTAAGGTGTTCCCAAACTGGTTCATTGCACACATAAGCTAAGTAGGGTTTCAAATTGATTTCAATCTCTCCAAATCAATCGTAAATGGCATAAAAATGAACCCTAATTGTATTTTTTATGGCCTTACATGCTTAGATGTGGGAAAAACCTTTAATTCTGCAAGTTTTCATCACTTTTTAGGCTTTTGATCAGTTGTTGTGCACTTGATTACAGGTCCTGCGCAGTTGGTAGTCTGATTCTATGTAGTTGGTTAGAATCTGTGTAGTTGGTAGTCTTATTCTGCGTAGGTGGTACCCTTATTCTGCATAGTTGGTAGCCTGTTCCTGCGCAATTGGTAAAATGGATGTTTTTCATGCAAATTTTTTATTTTCTCCATTCCTAAATCTATTTCTGCACTTGTTATACTGGATTTATGTGTTACTGATGATCTGTGCAGCATTTTGGCAATCATGGGATGAATAATGAATCATAAAACTACTAATGAGTTTGATGCAGGACGCTTGTCTAAGACCTTGTGTGTCTTCTAAAACTTTCATGTCCGCTTTTAATAGTTAGAAAACACTTCAGCTTGGTGCTTAAAAAGAATCATTTTATTTATGTGTCTTCTAGTTTTTGTAAACCCAAGGAATTGTATGGATGTATCCTCTCCCCTCGCCTTCGCAAATCTTGGGTGAAAGAGAAATCCATGCAAATTATTTAGTGTGGCTACCTCTCGAGAGCTTTAGTAGAGCCGGTGAGAGTGGATTTCCCAACCGGTAACAGGATAAATCCAAGCCCTTCCAAACTGGTATATAAAAGATTTTATTGTGATTAATCTCACAGTGAAAATGTGTTGAATATGTTATACTAGGAAGAAGATCTCCCTCAACACCCTTATGGTGCATAAAAACCTGCATAATACAACTTTTGTAGGCTGGGAGGCCTCCATAATGGAGCTAATCTATTGCACATATAACCACCTGAATGGATTCCCTAATTAAAAACCTTGTTGTAGTATCCAAAAACCCTCTATCTACTAGTGTGGAAGGTCAGAGACCGACTAAGATGTCCCACACTTTCACGACTCTTAGTAGAGACAACAGTCCCTTGGGAAGTGATTACCCTTGAGATTTGAAGCTCGGCGTGCTTGAGAAGTGAGTGCACTGTAAGGAGGAGCCCGTGCCTCCAAGCTTCTAAATTTTCCACTATGAGTAGGTGTGGATGAACTTTGGTTCAAGTGGGAATTCAACATATATTTCCCTGGCTCACCTAGGATGTGGTGTGTTTGTTCCTTTTTACAACAACCATTCTCAATGATGTGTCTTGTGTGAGTGTTTCAAACTTTAATAAAAATGGAAAAATCTTAAAAAAACTCTTCTTAAGAACACTTTTTCCAAATCATCTTCAAAAACAATCAAATGGTCAAAAACACCTTGTCTTTGAGTAAACATATGGAACCTTCAAAATTTTCACTTGGAACCTCTTGGCATGCTTGATAGTCTTCATCTTGCATATTCATGTCCTAATATCCTTGAATTTTCATTTCAAAAAGTCTCTTGCATTTTAGGCCTCGTCACAATCTTCATTATAGTCCATCTTTCATAGGTCATAATCATATTCCTCTTGCATACATAGCTCATCTTAGAGCCTCTCTAAAATCTTTGCAAAAAAATCCTAGAAAGTATCCAAATCATGGAACATTTGTTTATGGCGCTGAAAATAGGATCCTGAGTTGGTCCCCTTTATCCCAATTTTTTTTTTCAAACCCCCCCCTTATCAATTGGTCACATTCCACCTTTGTCATGATGGATTTGACCTAATCCCTTTTTTCAAAATTGTCCCTTGTCCCTCAATCCCCTTTTTCAAGTCAAGATTTTTATTCAACCTCATCAGGTTATGCTCTTAGGTTTGTCTCCTTTCCAAAGATTTCTTGTCAAAGTCCAAAAAAAAACCAAAAAAATAGTTGCATAAGCCTTAGATTGCATTTTGCATAAGTTCCTTTCATTTCCAAAAATCCAAAAAAAACCATAGTCATGCCAGTTTTCACAAGATCTCAAGCATCCAAAAGGCAAAAAAATTCCTATCTACCTATATTTACATCACAACCAGAATCTCAACTACCTTTCGATCCAAGACAAGGTGTTACATTTCAGAACCAAACTTACCTAATCAATATGAAACCATTGGAAGAAGCACATCAAACATTTCATGACCCAAGACATGTCACATTTTTTCAAGGACATATCACCACACAGATGATCCCTGGTATAACCCCAAGCAATGATCTATGAAACATGGGATATCCTTTAAACACTTCTCCAAATTTTGGCACTATTCAGTGGGGACCCCCACCAACCTTTGAACCAATTTTCATACCTATGCCACCTGGCCATGGTAGTGTTCCCACTACACCTGAAGAGGAATACCAACAAACTTGTCAATTCAATAAATTCCAACCCAATTATCTACAACAACAACTCTTGCAAAACACGGATTTTAGATCTTATCAAGCTCCTGCACCACTACAAGATAATCAAGATCCTAGAAATGCCTCAAGTACCTCTTTAGATTCTAGAGACTCACACGAAACATTTGTTTCATTCAAAGATTTAACTAGAGATGAGATTGACGAGGTCATAAAAGACAATAAGGTTCGACAGACATTAACATATCTCATGACTCAAGATCCAAAATGATACATCAAATTAATACGAAGGACAAATCCTCAATTACTCTTGGACTATCAAATCCCACACAATCTACTTTGGAAGAGAATCAAGCCTTGGCGATTTGGGATAGAGAAAAAGAGAATAATCCTTCGATGAGTCAACTATGGCGGCAACACAAAAATATAATGGAATGATTTAACTGTTGATATTCCTCAAAAGGAAAAGTATATACCATTGGATAATCCTTTATTTCAAGAGATAGTACCCCCTCCTTTAGATATGGTGGATACTACAAAAGTCCCCAAGAAATATCCTAAGAGGACAATGATGATAGATTTTAAGAATCGCTTGCTCGCTAATCAACCCAAAGAAGAAGCAAAAGAGACATTCATCTTTCATTGGGGAATGCCATATGTACCCCCTTTTGAAGAAACACAAAAAAGTGGTCCTCCTTTGGTAACACATACAACAATCCAAGGAATTACTTCACATGTAACAACATCCAAAGGACCATTCAACAAACCACCAAGGGTACCCACCTTTGATACATCTCGTGTGACTACTACAAACATGCCAAGTACATCACTAGATCAAAAGAATAAGAGCATCATTTATATTTCACCAATTCCACCTAAGGTAACTCAACAAACACATGTCACACAACAAGTACAACAAGGCCAAGCAGCTCAACAAGCACCAACTGTGGATATAGCCCAACCAGTGCAACAAAAATATGTAGCACCAGTTAACATGATGTCTCAAGAAAAAGCATCAAAACATAAGACTTCAAGTCTTGGCGGTATACTTGCACCACTCAGATTTCAACAAGAGCATAATGTGCAACAACAAACAATGCACGTGGGTCAAGAATCTCATCCTGCTACACAACATGTGCAAGCTCCAAAGGTGCAACAAATGCACCCACAACAACAACAATATATCCAACAATATTTACAACAACAACATGCTCTACAACAACAATATGCTCAAAAAAAATGACAACAACATATTCAACAACAACAACAACGTGTTCAACAACAGTACATTTCCTAGCAACAACAATATGTTTTACAACAAAAAAATGTTTTGCAACAACAACAGCATATGGTGCCACCTCAACAACAACAATATGCACCAAGGTATCAACAACAACTTTCTCAACCATACTATGTGACACAAGGTCAACAATATAATATTCCACCAACAAATCAGCAACACATGGAAGATCCTCAACAATATGTCAAACAAAAAATGGTGCCACTCCAGGACATCTCATCTGAATTTTCAGAGTCAGAGACCTCAGAATATAATCAATGCTCGATCTCTTCTAAGCAAAGACATCATTCTGATACACGTGGAAAAGTTGTGAAGTCTTCACAAAATGATGACATGATTCAAAAAATCCAATGCTTGCAGAAACAATTGAATGATATACAATTTAAGGACAAAAAGACACTTTATACAGAATGAGACCTATGTCCTAATCCATTTGATGCAAGTATTTTCATGCCTCCTTTTCCAAAGAATTTTGAAGTACCCAAGTTTGAAAAGTATAAAGGAAAAGGTACTCCAATTGATCATATTAGGGAGTTTTATACTTCTTGCATTGAGGTTCACCATGATGACACATATCTCATGAGACTCTTTCTTAGAAGTCTTGGAGGACAAGCAATGGAATGGTATTCTAAGTTACCAGGCAATATAAGGTCATGGAAAGAACTAGTAGATAAATTTGTCTCTCACTTTGCATTTAATATATCAAGCGAGGTTATGTTGACTGACTTGTGCACAACTAAACAAAATTTTGGAGAATCATTTATGAATTTCCTGTTGCGATGGAGAAATTTGGTTAGTCAATGTCCTTTTGATGTTCTAGAAGAATAACAAATACGATTATTTATTCAAAATCTTGTACCAGAAATGATGTATGAGCTAAAGATGAAACACCCAAGCACTATTCAAAAGCTCATGAACAAAGCAGTTGATATTGAAGATGCTCTTATTGAGAAAGGAGTCCTAAAAATCAACAAGGACAATCATAATGCAAGCACTTCAAGTGACAAGCCAAAACTTTGGTCTCAGAACAAAAATGTCATGAATGATGGCATTTTCGATGTACAAATGGTCAACGTGATACAACCAAAGGTCAGTCTCAAAGGACCTACTATTAAAAATATGCAAACAATGACTCAAGCACCGCCTCCAGCACCAGCTCTAGAACAACCTCAAGTGCAAGAAAATAACAATATGCAACAAAATCGGCAATGTTGACCGCTGAGAAACAGAGATGGACCTCAAAGATAGTTCATGCCATTGGGTGAACCACTTCATTCTGTATTACAACAATTGCTTCAAAACAATTATATTCAATTACCTGAGATTCGAGATGAACCAGCAGTTAAACCCCCTTAGTGGGATGACAACAAATATTGCGATTATTATCAGACAAAAGGACACAGAACCAATTCCTATTATCAATTAAAACATAAAGTGAAAGATCTTATTGCTCAAGGTGTAATTGAAGTCAAACCCACAATGGGCTCTTCCAATACTGATCATACCATTTTTACAAATCCTTTGGTGGATCATGAGAAGGGAAATGCCTCTACATAAAATTCAAATTCAAACAACAATGTCAACTTGTAACATATAAAATAGATGTCACCAAAATGTAACATATAACAATGTCATATGTGTAACATAAGAGAAGATGTCACATTTTAAAATGTAGATGTTTGTGTGATGTGTGGGGAAGATAAGATGTTCCTTTCAACCTCAAATGCACAAATGAAAGATCCAAATTGATTAACCCAAAAGAAGGATCAATGCACAAATGAATCATCCATTCAGAAATGAGAGCAAAGAGGAAAGATCTTAAATTCCCATTTTAGAAAGGAATGTATATGTTAGTTCTAGGAATTGAAATGGATGAGATGAAGTACCAACCTTAAAATAGTGCAGATCAAATAATGCTATTTTTTGAGGTCTGTAGGCTATTTCTGGAAAAACTGAAGTATGATTCGGAACCGGAATGCAGAGATGAACAAAAACAAGAAATCATTTTTTGTTCCTATGTCATCTTATGAAAAAGGTTGACCTTGACCCACAAATGTCAACCCTGACCCAATAATGTCGACCTTGACCTGCATAGATCCGAAAGTGACTCTGTTCGCAGATCCTGAAAGTTTGCCGAAAAGGGTATCTAGATTTGGGTTCAAATCCATAGTCCCAAACCTGTACCTACAAGAAAAAGAGGTTTGTTTGTTGGGGGGGAGGGGTTTGCCTTGGTCAAACCCCGGTTTTGGAATTAAGCTTAAATATATGTAATTGAAATTTTAGAAATAGACAAAGTAAATGCATAAATTCACCTTGCTTGAAAAAGTCCTTGTGGAGGATTCAAATCCTTCAATCCACAAGTATATATACACCAATGGATCTATAATGTAGGATGTCTTCAATCAATTTCTTGTTGATCTCCAACACCAAGTCTTGAATGGGTTCTTGATTTGGAAGAGGCTTGGAAGAAGATGGATGGAGAGATCACTAAAAGGGCACTATGTAGCTTGAATCCTTCAATGGCCTCCAATGGATCTCCTTCATGAAAATGGATGCTTGAATGGATGAATTCTTGCTTGAAATATTTCTCCTTAGTTTGCTTGAACTTCACTTGATAATGCTTGATCTCAATTAGGAATGCTTGATGCTTGATTAGAAGACTTAGAGAAAATGAGAGAGAAAGCTTCTCTTTTATATGGAATTAGGAAACATTCTTCCAAGGAGGCCTACATAGGAGGATTAAATTCCCATTAAAGCCTTTACCCCTAGAAGAGGACCTATATTAAATATAATTTAGGAATCAGTGCTTCGGAACCCGAAATAGCCAACCTAGAAGTGGGAAAGAACTTTTTGCAAAGATTGACATCCAAAAACTAGAAGACCCTAAAGTTTGAACCCTGGGTCAAGGTCGAGGTCGACCCTGACCTTGAAGACCATAGTCTTAGGTCTGCAGTATAGAATGTAGAAATCAGGCTGGAAAGAAGTGGAAAGAGGGACAGAATAGGGGGAAATCCAGGTCTAGATCAGGAACCCATTCAAGGTGCTTGATATGACCCCAAACCACTTACTCGAAAGGCTAAACATGTCTACAATGGAAGTGCTTCCATTTTCTTAATATACACAACTATACCTGGACCGGCCATGACTATACCATAAATTTCTTCTCTAAGTCAAATACACGTGTGTCCACTTTGACTTTCCAAGATAGTAATCCTCAATGCGTAGTCACCACTCATCATACCAAGATTACTATTCTTGGTGCACCATCTGAACACAAGGTACCTTTTGATTATAATATTGTCAACCAACTTGGTAAGACCCCTGCTCTAATATCTATCCTTGATCTACTACACACATCCCCCCAGCACAAGGAAATCCTTGACAAATCTTTGAAAGAATCCACTGTTCTGATTGACATTGACACTGACCAGTTTTAGGCCATGATAGGGCACTTCTCTACATCTCAACATGTTACCTTTTGAAAAGATGATGTCCCACATGATCGACTTGGTCATAATGATCCCCTGCACCTTGAGGTCTTTGTCCATAATGCCAAAATCTAGCGAGACATGATAGACGGTGGAGCAAGAATTAACATCTATACCTTAAAGGTTGTCCTTGATCTTGGTTATAATGAGAGTGATATTGACCCATGTAGGAGAATCACAATAAAGGCATATGATGACATTGAATGTCCTTCCAAAGGAGTCATCAAATTTCCCATAAGAATTGGTCCATTTACTAAAAATACATTGTTGCAAGTCTTGGACTTTGACTTGCCCTACAACATGATATTAGGAGGCCCATAGATCGATGTCATGAAGGAAGTTCCCTCCATGTAACACCAATGTCTGAAATTGTAAGGTCCTTCCCTGACCTGTTTTAGTTTGACTTTCATTTTGACACTTGACTCATCTGGATGGTATTTTGAGTATTGACATTATGGTTTATGCATGCCATCTTTTGGACCTTATGAGTAGCTTGTTACAGGTTTTGTTGATGATCACAGTTACCGTAGTCTTTACATCTATACACATGCTTATTTTGATACCTTGATTTTTCATGATATATGTATTCAGCCTTGTTCTGTTATCTTTGATATTATGTTCATTAATGAAATCATGGTTCTAGAATATGATGCTAACACTTACTTCTGCAAATATGTAATGTTATATGATGTAGACGTATACACATGTATATTGTTTAGTCGATGCTGTCATCTTATGTTGAAATGTTTATTTATATAAGCTTGTTTTCATAATGTACTGACATCGAGTTTGAGCATGCAGGGATATGGCCATGGTTTAATTCGGGGAAACAAGATAGGACCAAGTGCAATCCGTAAAGCCAAGGTCGACTCTAGTGAGAGAGTGTGACCTCGTTGTATTGTATTTTTTCTTTTGTGAATGTGGTGACTGATTATGTATGATTGATAATGGTTTAATTTGTAAATTGTAATGATTTTTATTTTGTGTAAATGTTTAAATGTTCTGCACACAAAGCATGCCACATAGGTTGTGATATGTATTCTGTTTGGCGATGTGTCATTTGACACTTCAGTTGTAGTGGCATGTGATGTGGATTTTGGACCCCACCTCCTCCTTGATAACATTGAACATTTCCCAAGCTAGTAGGTGGTGTATGAGATCAAGGAAACTTTGATAAACAAACCTCATTTTCGGATGCATAAATCTTTGGTTATTTTAAGAGGTTTTGGGAAGCCCAAGGATATGGTTTGATGCAAATTTGAGTACCCCAAGGTTAGAACTTTGGTTGGGGGGCTCGATTCCTGCATTTTCACCTTCCTAGGCCACCTTTAAGTCCCCCCAATTATGTCATTTTTTTTATGCACGAAAATTGGAAATCTTTCCTTAGCTGTCCACCAATTTGGTCATGTAGAAATTGATTTCCAAAACATGTGGAAGGGCAAGTGTCATTTTGTTCCAACCTAGAAACCTAAATAATTTGGGGAAGGGTGTGGGAGGATGGGAGAGGGTTTTTAAGTAGTAAGAAATCTGGTTTTTGGGGTGGCTAAGGAAGGAGAGAAAATTGCAGATAGAGTTTTAAGGGCCTGGTCTTAGGAGTGTGAAACAGCAAGCTTGGAAGGGAGCAAGTTCAAACTCCAACACTAATTCAGTCACTTGTGGGAAGGAGGTTGGTGGTGTCAAAACCTTGTTCATTTTATTTTGTTCTCTATTTGAATATGATGTTGTTCTCTTTTGGAATATGATGTGAATTGTAAAAGAATTGTTTTTGTTCCTTTGCCATGTGTGAAGTATGGAATTGGTTTATTATAGCTGTTTTAAAATCTGAGTTTTGACCTTTAGTTCTTTCTTTGTTGTTTCTTGCAATTGTCTTGTTTGAGGGTGTGCAAGTTCAATCCTCATCCTTGGGACGAAAGTAGGAGAACTTGGGGTGAAGGGTATAAAGTTGGGATTGCTTTTGTTGAGTGCATAGCTGTATGGGCAGCCATGATAACCAGCTTATGTTGGGGGTCATAAGGTGAAATTTTGGGGGCCATAAGGAGTGATGTTTGGCTCTTGGTATTGAGCTATTTGTTGGGGTTTTAAAGGGGCTTGTGATAAATGCATACTTGTTGTTGTTGTTATTACTTAAGCCTGGTGACTCCAAATGTAATTCCACCTTCACCCACCAATTGGATTCTATGTTGAATTCTTTGTTTCAAACCTGGGAAGGGAGTATTGTGAATTTATGTGTTTGAAACCTATTTTGTGCCTTGTTATGTGCTTGTGTGTTACCCTGTCCTATTCTTGTTTCCCCAAGCTCGGGGGTGGCCATGTAATGGCCTTGGCTGGGAGGAGAGCTCCATGGCCATGTGGAGAAAGTCTTATGTGTGCAGGTCT
>MU223584.1:2605490-2658308 GCA_018584345.1 Thuja plicata
GTGCAGGTCTGGAGTTTTGGTTTTAATGGAGCAGTCCAGAATTGAAGATTGAGGAGTTTCTGAATTTATGTCCATGTTGCTTATTCCTTGGATTAGTAATAAAATCCTACATTTAATACTTACATTTCAAGTCTGATTTGTACAATGTTTAACAGATTGTTACATGAACAAGTAATAGATGCTTTCAGATTCTGTATTAATAGTTCTAGGGAAGTTAATAGGACTGCAATGTGATTTCTTATTAAACAAGTTCCATGCTATCATATTTGCTAAGATTTCTCCCTGATTTAAAGCTACAAGTTCTGTGTCTAAGTTTGAGTTTCAAACATTGTTAAAAGTACTCTTATATTTCTTTCATGTATTCTGTTTAACATAACTGTAGTGTATTGCTTTATTTCTTAAATGAATAAAATAGATTTAGAATTAGTTTTCATACATTGAAAAGAAATGTAGATATAACAAAGCTATTCATTTTCTTTATACAAGTGATTGACAATACAATATTCAATCAGAACTAAATTAAAATATCAAACTCATTTCTCTTCAATGGACCTTTTCTTATGGTTTTATTCTTGAGTCACCTGCAAATGACAAAAAAAATATGAATTAAAACAGTAAACGATTATGCAGTGTGAAATCATAAAATAAATAGTACAGTAGAATAATATGTTTCCTTGAAAGCTAATTTTTTTTAATACTTCATATCTAGATTAATTACAGATGATATGATTATATATACATATTATACATTATACATATTTAATGTATAATATATTG
The DNA here is from genome assembly GCA_018584345.1 of Thuja plicata. Lineage (NCBI taxonomy): Eukaryota > Viridiplantae > Streptophyta > Pinopsida > Cupressales > Cupressaceae > Thuja > Thuja plicata. Next base: position 2,606,268 of record MU223584.1, read on the forward strand.
TATATATATTATATAACATATATAATAAATCCGTTAAGTTAATAGTATCGTAATATTATTTAATATAATATTATTTAATATGAACTGTACAATAAGAACAGAACATATTAAATAATACCATACTAATACTAATTTCTATCATATAACAAAGATTGATATATTATATAATATAATACATTACATACTATACATCTGAGGGATGGATAGTATACAATATATTATATTATAATGGTAAAATTTAACTAAAAAATTCCAGGCGATAATCTCCTTTAGTGGATATCATACAACATAGTAATATATATATTATATAATATATTATATTATATACTATACAGAATGGATAGTATATAATATACTATATTATAATATAATAATAATCAACCAAACATGCATGAGATTAACTTCTCATTGTTATGCGAAGCTATGAAACTTCATTTGTTAAAACCTCGCTGCTATGCGAGTCGACTCACTTCCTTATTAAACATTGTTTATATATAACATAATATATTATATACTATTCATTTGTGGATGAATAGTATATAATATACTATGTTATATTGTTAATACCCAAATCTTTTTTTTAGCATGCGATAATCGCATTTAACTGTGCGAGACTTTACCCAGCACTGTATTAAAGTCACCACCGGTTACCTTTATGGTGGCGCGGCTTTTTATACTATTTTTATACTACATTTTCTAGATAAATATGGCACTGCTTACCCTGCGAAACCTGTTCCATACGCTATCGCGCCATTATGGATACAAGATCATATGTCATATTTAATACATTTATATTGTATTGAATATAACATATAATTTGTAATGTGACACCAGTGATATTGTAAAAAAAATAAAATAATGATAAAAGAACTTAACCCTTTTGTATATTAAACATGCGATATCTGCTGCCATAATTTTTGACACAGCCTGCAATAACAGATCGCGCGACCCGCACAGTGATCACTGTCGTGACCCGACTGCGGGATAGTGCGCGGTAAATAAAGTAAAAAAAAAAAAAAAAAAGAGAAAAGAAATATACAGTATCGATCCCTCTTAAAATTACAAAAAGAAAATATTTGTATAATCATACAGAAATGAATAGCATTTCCATTAGTCTTGGGCAGTATGAAGAATTTCGGTTCTATCTCGGAATAGATAGAACCGTTTCTTATGCCCTCTTTCCATAAAAGAAAACTAAATGTATGCAAACCCTGCAACTATACAGATGACATTCTGAAATGATAGTATTAGAGAACGCAAGAAACGACAAAAGTATTACCTAGATTTGCAGAGCAAATGGGTAAGCTTTTAGGGCTTGCCAGGAGAGGATCTCATATGGGTTATGAGGCCTCTTGCTAGTTTTATCCCTCTTGGGCTCTGGAGAATACCCATGTTCTCTTAAAGGAAGCATTTTCCCCTTCTGCAACTCCTACTCCTGTGAATGAAAATGAAAAAATAAGAGCTCTAGGGTTTTTCTTATGTTTTAATAAGACTCCAAACCCTAATTTCAAATTAGGGTTTGGAGGGCCCATGTCTCTTATTCTTTATTTCTATTTAATGTTTACGTATTATCATATAAATTGGTATAGTTTGGACATTCTTTATTTTAAGGGAAATAATATTGTAGACCCATTTAATTCATTTCTCCTTTCATCAAGGTGCATAAACTATTTATTAAATAATGTTATGGTTTAGTATTTAATTTTGTTTCTTACAATGCGTAGGATAAGATTTTGTTGTATCACGACTAATCATTCTTTAACTGGACTATTTAGTCAATGGATTATTCACTTAAAGTTATATTAAAAGTCAACGGTGGAATTAATTTTAAATATGATAGCATATTAACATCATAATTATTTATAAATATCGTAAAAATAATTTAACTAATAATATTTTATTATTTTGTAATTTAAAATTTCATAGAAATCCTAATCTTTGTCGAATATTAAGTTTATTAAGGATTAATTTACAGGGATCATTTTAATGAGATTATTAATATTATTCTGAACCATAAATTTAATGATGTAATTAATCTTAGTTTTATTAGTTTTATTAATTAACTAAGATTAAGGTCCTTTATTTATTAATCTAAATTAAGTTAAAATTTCCACTCTATTATCACTAAGATTATTATAAATACTAAGGTGATTAGGAATTAGTGTTATGAAAGTTGTATTTTGTAAAATATTTAATTAAGATATAAATAATTGGTAAGATGCCCTTTAGTAAGTTATCACTATAGCATTATTGCTTTTTATCAAAATAGGTTAATTAGGATTCCAGATTTAATTTAAAGTTCTCTATGAATGTGTAGAGGATGGGAACTGAAAGACGATTGGTATAACCTTTCATAAACTTCCTTTTCTTAAGTATCCTCTAGCAGTGTAATATTTTAATGGTGTTTCCGCCCAAGCGAGTTCACGTCCCTGAGGCTTCGCATCATTGGGCTTGATTTGAAACTTGTTGATAGATTTTCGTTTCCATAATTATATATATATATATATATATATATATATAAATAAAAAATAAAAAATAAAAATAGTTGTGTTTTTGCTTAGATTATTTTGGGCATTACAGAAATTTTTCCAAAATGGAGAAGAGATCACTATCCCAGGTGATCCTAATCCTTTCCAATTCTGTGCTAATTTGAAAGAAGGTCCCGCACAACAAGTGCCTACAAATAGTGAAGCTACCCCAACCCATTCTTCCAAATTTGTTGATGCAGCCACCCTCAAAAAAATGGTTAAAGGAAAGATGAAAATTGAAGATAAAAGTTGTGGAGAGTATACAATGGCTCAAGCATTTCACATTGTGTAGATTTCTCTCTCCCCGAAGTCCTATGGAAAACTAAAATTATTGCAAAAAAACCCACCAAAGACCACCATGAAATTTATGCCCTCATCCACATTCACTAGGTGGGGAGGTTTTGATGAGGAACATGTGTATGATAATGAATCTAGCTGGATTTTCAAGGATAAACAAAAATAAGAACAAGAACTCACTGAGATACCTGTTGAAAGATATGAGCCAGGGCTCAAACTAATGCAAAAAAAAGGCTATGATGGCCACAGTGGTCTTGGAGCAAAAAAGCAAGAGATTGTTGAACCTCTTGCTGCAAAAGGCCATCCTCCTCATTTGGGAATTTGATTTAAACCATTAAGAATTGGCTCTTCGAATGCTAAAATGGCCTCATGTAAAAATGTGGATGTTTTGAATAATGACAAGGCATCTGAGGCTCCCAGTTCTGAAACTACTAATTCCAATGAGTGGGAATGGATGTCCTATTCCTCTAGTTCTTATGAGCTTGATCGTGTCTTCCCTAAGTCTGATGACCCACCAATTGAAGATAAACATGTTAACACAATACCTCCTCCAATAACCTATCCTGATCCCAGGGCTAGAATTTTATGGGATCCTAGTCCTAAACCTTCTGTGCATGAAGTCTCTGACTCTAAAAAAATTGATGTTTACATCTTTGCCTTTACCCCTGGCTTCAAAAACATTTGCACTACCAATGATGACATCCCCCTAGTTTACCCTGAACTTATTGATTGGGATGAACAAGGATCACCGAGCTTAGATTGCTTCGAGAATGATGAAGCAATAGCAGAATTATTTGAGCTCCGAGAAGGCATGCCATTTGGCGACCATAAATCAGTGTTCTCTATTTACCTCATTGCTAAAACATGTTTTGGGGAGTCAACTCCATCTTCCAATCACAAAAATGAAAATGATAAAATTAAAAAAGGACAAAATGAAAAGAATAGGTCCTTTGGTGAAAACTGAAAGGCGCCAGTTGACCATACAAAAGTAAAAATAAAGGACGTATCCAAGGGTGAAAACCTCTTTGAGGTGCCCAAGGCTGGAATATTGGACATACCCCCTTTGAAGGATAATTCAACATTTCTCATTGAAATGACTGAGGAAATCAACTTGGGAACGCCAAACAACCCCAAAATCATACACTTTGCAGCAACACTATCACCATAAGAGAAGGACGAATTTGTCAGATTATTTCTTGAGAGACAAATTAATTTTGCTTGGTCCTATGCTGATAAGCTTGGTCTAGATCCTGAATTAGTTCTTCAACACCTCCCTTTGAATCCAGGTGTGAAACCAGTCAAACATAAATTCAAGAAAATGCATCCCCAAATAGCTCTACTCGTAAAAAAAGAATTGAAGAAGTTACTGGATGATGGTTTTATCAGACCCATAGATTATGCAGACTGGATTTCCAATATGGTGCCTATCAGCAAGCACACTGGGGGCATAAGGATATGTACTGATTTTTTTGATCTCAATAAGGCATGCCCTAAAGATGATTTTCCTTTGCCTAACATCGACATCATTGTCGACATGACTGCAGGATACAAAATGCTATCACTAGTGGATGGTTTCTCTGGTTACAATCAAATCCGGATCGCTCCAGAAGATCAACCAAAGACAACTTTCACATGTCCTTGGGGAACTTATTGTTGGAATGTCATGCCCTTCGGCCTCAAGAATGTCAAAGAAACTTATCAATGGGAAATAACCACAATCTTTCATGACTTCATGCATATCTTTATGGAAGATTATGTTGATAACTTACTCTGCAAGTCTACTACCAGACAAGATCATTTAAGTGTTCTGGCCAAAATATTTGAGACAAGATAAGGATATAAGCTTCGCTTAAATCCAAAAAATTGTGTTTTTGGAGTGGTTTTTGGAAAGCTCCTAGGGTATATCATTTCTCAAAGAGGTATTGAAGTGGATCCTGAAAAGGTGCAAGCTATTTTAGAGATGCCTCCACCAAATACGCTAAAGAAGCTGAGAAGTCTACAAGGGAAATTATAGTCTATCCACTGGTTCATTGCACAACTCACATAAAGGTGTGACTTTTCACTGGAATGAACAATGTGAACACTCATTCTAAAAATTGAAATAATATCTATTACATCCTCCAATTTTTATGCCTCTCATTCTAGGCAAGCCATTCATCCTGTATATTTCTGCTACAAAAACCGCATTGGGTGCTCTTCTCGCACAACATGATGAATAAGGAAGAGAAAGAGCTATCTATTATATAAGAAAAACACTCGTTGGATATGAATTAAATTATTCACTCAATGAACGAGCATGTCTTTTTGTGGTCTTTGCAACACAGAAACTAAGACATTATATGTGTAAAGATAAAAATATATATATAAGGTATATATATAGGCATAAATAGGTATAAATCTAAAATGGGGGAGGTATCAAAATGTAAGATATGAATAGTGATGTGGAGTAGAAATTGAATGTATTGTTGAGATAGTGGAGAAGGTAAGATTGTCCTCTTAACCCCAAATTTTATAAAGGGAATATCCAAATTGATTAACCCCAAAGAAAGGATCAATGCATAGATGAATCAACCTATTAAGGATAGGGATAAAGAGAAAAACCCTAAATTCTATTTTATAGAAGAGAGTGTGTAATAGATTTAGGAAGATTAAAAATTTAATTGAAATTAAGATAAGTACTAACCTTAAAATGCAATAGATCTTGAGAATGTTGTTTTCAGGTGTCTGTATTGAGTTTTTTGGGAATTTTGCAAGCGGATTTGGAACAAAAATGCAGAGACAGAGAAAACCCAGAAATCTTTTCTGAATCTGGACTAGGTATGATTTTGACCCAAAAATGAATGTCACCAATGACCCAAAAATTCTGAATCTAACCCAGAAATTATGATTCTGGCCTGCATAGTCTGATAGAAAATATGTTTCTAGATCTTGACAGTTTGCCAAAAAGGGTATTTAGATTTGCACTCCAATTCCTTGTTCTGAACCTGTCACTACAAGAAAAATGGTTTATTTCTTGGGGGGAAGGGGTTCACCTTGGTCAAACCCTAGTTTTGGAATTAACCTTATAATTTAATTGAAATTGCATAAATAAACAAATTTACCTTGCATGTATAGAAACCCTTGTGGCAGATTCGAATCCTTGGATCCACAACTATGTATGCTCCAAAATAATATAGAATGTAGAATGTAGGATGTAGGATGCAGGATGTCTCAAATCAATTTCTTATAGATCTTCAACACCAATCTTGAATGAATCTTTTAATAGGAAGAGGCTTGGAGGAATGTGGATGGAGAAATCTTCAATAAGAGGGCTCCATAGAGCTTGAATCCTTCAAAGGCTACCAATGGATCTCCTTGATGAATTGAATGCTTGAAGGTGCTTGAATTCTTGGATTCTTGAGAGAAGATGATTGCTTCAATTATCTTGCTTAAAATCTTTCTTCTTAGCTTTTCCTTCACACTTAGATTTCACTTCGATCATTCTTGCTTGGTTGATGATTTTTTGGTTAGATAAAATGAGAGGAGAAGGCTTCCTTATATATGAATCTAAGGCACAATCTTCTAGAGAGGCCTACATAGGAGAACTAAATTCCAATTAAACCTATATCCCTATAAGTGGACCTATATTAAATATAATTTCAAGATTCATTACCCCAAAGACTAAAACAGATGAGCCAGAAGCGGGAATTAAATCTTTCTGAAGCCCGACATCTAAAAACCCTAAAAACTTGAAATCTGGACCCTAGGTCAGAATCAAGGTCAACTTTGACCTAGGTTAGGGTTGAGGTTGACCTTGACCTAGGTCAGGGTTGAGGTTGACCTTGACCCAAAAAGGTTGACTTTGACCCTGAGGTCAAGAATCTCATATTTACATTTTAGGATGCCAGAAACAGGCCGGAGAGAAGTGGGAAATGGGTTAGAATAGGGAGAAAAGCCAGATCAAAGTCAAAGACCCATTCAAGGCACTTGAAATGACCCCAAACCACTTACTTAGAGGGATAAACTAGTTGAAAATGTAAGTTCTTCCATTTTTCAATGATACATTTAGTCCCCACTTTAGCAAGAGTATGGACTCGATGCAAACTCTTGGTAAAGGAGATCATGAAGAAAAGATAATCCTATTGAAATCAAATGGAAAAAAAAATCCTCAAGCCCCCAGGGACTTAAGTTTTTGTCAACCTAAGATTATAATAAGAGATACATCACCATTCAAAGAAAAGGAGAAAGAGAGAGTGGGTGTGATTACCTCGCCCAATGAAAACTTATGTCCCATTGTGAACTACACAAGGAAATAGTGCAACTGGAAAGATGAATTTGAACCTCCTAGTGAATGTGTCTACTCACTAGTCAACCCATTAGGAAGATCTAGTCTTAAGGACACCTTCCGACCTTAAGGGATCAAAACATTGTAAATTGAAACTGGAGGGATCAAGAGATCCTATAAAGTAAAAATATATGATTTAAGGATTAGTCTTTAATCCATAAAGAGAAAAAGTTTTAAGTTTGAAAATATTTTGAAAGTGCATGTGTGCAAAAAGTGAGTAGAGCATATGCCCCCATGTTAAAGTATTTTCTAACACTTTAACAGGAGCAATGGCTTTAAAGGAAACATAAACAACTCTATTGATTATGTTTCCACTATGAGATGTCCCAAAACAAAGACAAATCAAGGGAAATACCACATAAACATACAAAGAACATAGAAGGGATCTACCTACTGTGGGGTCAGTATGATCATAAGATAATATATATGTATTATATTATAGAAAATAAATTGACATCATTCCCAAAAGAAAGTAGAACTATAATCATAATGGAGGAAAGAAAACACAAGAGTTACGAAGAAGAGTCTTTTTGGACCACAACATGGAGACAAAAAATAATCAGTGCTACCATGTCGTAGATCCAAGAGAGCTACACAAGGAAAACATTTACGAATAATAGCACCAGTACAACATAACATGAAAACAAAATATAGAAGAATAAAGATACATATAGAGGAATTGTACAACAGGCTCGATTCCTTTATCACCTTGCACCAACAAAGAAACAAGGGTCATATAAAATAATCTAACAAACATTTAGAAAACACATTACGAGAGAAGCACAATATAGAAAACAAACACAAAAAAGGTTACCATGAAGGACAAGCCTATCAAGCGCATCGCCTACTCTCCCCATCTCAGTCTGTATTATTTAGGGAAGGTGGGTAACTCGCAAGAGGGACTATATCCAACACAGTAGGAATGATAGCCAGTTCCAAACAAGGATCCTCTTGAGAATCGTGATGTTTGATACTAGGTGTAATTATCAATTGAGTTGAAAGCATATGAGGTAAATCAGTATCAATATCAATGGTCTCATATTCATCACTAGGATCGATAGGATCATCAAGAGTATCTTCCTCATCAAGATTTATTAAAATAGGATCTAGAATGCGGATAGAATCATCATTAATATTAACTTCTTCCAACACATTAGGCATAGGCTGGTCAAAAGAAGGTAAATAATTTCGAAGAACAGAGGCATGGGCCCTAACTTTATCCCTACGCTTCTTACGGCGTTCATTAGCATATTGGTTATGCTTCACTTTGTTGGAAACATGTTGAGAACTAGGAGAAACAACAACTAGTTCTTTCACATGCTCGAGAGGAGGATTCTCAGTAGGATGAGAAGTGACACTAGGAGGTTGATTAATATAAATAGAAGTAATGGATAAAGGAGGTATAGAAGGAGTGGGAAAAAGACCACAGTTAAGATCTATCTGAGGCATGATTAACTCAATAATCTTGTGATTTTTATAGGCTTGATATGAATGAAAAAGGTTATCAGGGCAAGGAGGACATGGATTTTGTAATGAAGGCCAAAAGAAATCAAGAGTAGCACAATCTCGAGGCCTAGAAGATTGATACAAAATATGATTAATCATTTTTACTTCTCCATTATGAATGAACTTAATACACTTATGAATAGGAGAAGCAATGACATGCATGGAAGTTAACCAAGGCAAATCAAATTTGACTTGAAACTGATCAGAAGTAGGAACAACAATGAAGGTAGTATCTACAACTTTACCACAAAGTTTAATAGGAAAGTTAATAAAACCAAGAAAGGGATAGAGAAAACCATTAAAAGTTTGGATCCATGCATCAGATGTATCATAACAAGCACATTATAGGTTCTTCATAAAAAGGTTTTCTTCAGTAATGACATTTATTAAAGATGTGGGATCAACAAGACAACCACGCGTAGGTATCTTAGCAATCCTAGCATAAATATAAAGGGGACCATTGGGAGCCTTAATAGTCTTATAATCATCAAAGGTGATTAAGATTTCCCTAGGTCATTTATCCTTAGTTTGTTTATGAGGTTTAGGTGGAACTTGAGGTTGAAGTGGAGGCGAAGGATCTTGAACAGTAAGTTGAGATGAAGCAGCGCACTCCACATGATTAACAATGTGATTGAGATCATCCATCTTTGAATCATAAATAATATCCATAGAAGATGGTTGAACAATGGTATTGGTATCATGTGTAGGTAAAGTATTTGTATAAATTTGAAGGTTTTGATTAGGAGAGACAAATTTATTCCCACTACCATCAAAATTATCAATAGATAAAGCATTAGAATCAAATAAGTCTTGAACCTTATGGTTTAGAGAATAATACTTCTCAGTATCATGACCATGACGACAATGGTATTGACAAAAGGCTTTAGGATCAAAGGATTTTGATGCCATCATAGCAGGGAGAAGAGGTCGAATAGGAGGAAAAGTAATCATATTATCACTTAACAACCTACTCATAATATAATGTAAAGATTCAGAGAGAGGAGTAAACGTACAATTCATACAAAAAGTAGTGGATGCAAAAGTGGCATTGTTGGATGCAATAACAACTTGATCAGTGACTGCATTCACCTATTTATTTATCTTGACATAGTTGTTAGGTTTCCTAAACTTATTAGGATTAGGAGTAGCATCACTCTTATCAATTGGAACATGAGTCATTGGAGGGTTGCTCTCAAATTGACTCACTTGTAATTGATAATGATGAAGTGTTGCACAAAGTTATTGAAAAGAGGTAAATTCAGTAAGCAGAATCTTATCTCTAATATCCTTTTATAAATTTGAAATAAACATATGTTGAATATCAATATCAAGAACAAGATAAGAAATATTAGTATACAAATGCTTAAATCTACCAATAAAATCAATCAATTTTTCCTTAGTGTTTTGTTTACAATGCATTAAATCAGTTAAGGAAACTTGTGGACCAATGTTATTTTGAAATTGTTGGATAAAAGTATTAGAAAGTTTAGGAAAAGAATCAATAGAATAAGGAGGTAAATAAAAATACCATTGCAAGGCCTTATCATGAAAAGTTCTAGCAAACAACTTGGCTAAAATCCTATGGTCATGAGCATAATCACTACAAAGGATTTGAAATATTTTAACATGAGTAACAGGGTCTCCCTTACCATTGTAATTCTAAAGACAAGGCATATCATCTTGTTGAGGGACAGTAGCATGAATAGTGTCTAAGGATAAAGAACTACCCATGTCACATGTAGGAATGCTAAACTTGGATTGGGTTAAGGATGAAAGTTGTTGTTGTAAACATGACACGGTTTGAGCCAAACTAATGATTGTGGAATCATTAGAATAAATAGGTGGCATAGAAACATTAGGGATACTAGGAAAAGTATATGAAGTGGCAGGAATGGAAGACACAACTGATGGAACACTTGGGACCACAGTTGGAAGAGGGTTGGGTAAAAGGCACACTATGATATGAAGGTTGTGAGGTAGTTAAAGACACTGGTGGAATACTCATAGGGTGAGATGGAACAATTGTAGTCATTAGAGGAGGAGTGTAAGTAGGAACGCTAGTTAGAGGAATGGAAGAAGGTCCCATACTAGTGAAAGGAGGAGTAATTCCTAGATCTTGAGCCTCTTGAACTAAAGGTTTGACATTTGAATGCACAAGATGAGTGATACCACGCAAGAGATTAAAACCTTGATCACTATCACTAAGGAATTTCTTAAGAGCTTCTATAGCTTGAATAGCAGTTTGATTATGGTTTTCATGGATAAGCCAATTTCCCATTTTATCAAGTTTGGTTAAAAAATTTTGAACTTGCTCAGGAGGAACTCTTAAAGCATTATCCTCATCATGAGATGAGTAAGAAGATTTATTCTTTGTAGAAGGATTAGAATCACGAGTGATTATATTTTCATCCAGGATCGCAAGGAAAGGAGAGGAAGACTCAGGATCAAAGGAACCCATAAGTCTACGACTTCTTCTAACCGGGATTTTATAAGTAGGACTAGAGGTAGTAATGCTCATATGCCAATGCAATAAAATTGAACTAAATTACCAAGAATGCATAAGAGAAAAAATATGCATGCAAGATCTAACATAAAATGAAAATCTAACACCAAAAAGAAAGAGTTGTCTATCGTGGGTTCAACAAAATGTAAAGATAAAAATATATATAAGGTATATATAGGTATAAATATGTATAAATCTAAAATGGGGGAGGGATCAAAATGTAAGATATGAATAGTGATGTGGAGTAGAAATTGAATATATTATTGAGATAATGGAGAAGGTAAGATTGTCCTCTTAACCCCAAATTTCATAAAGGTAAGATCCAAATTGATTAACCCCAAAGTAAGGATCATTGCATAAATCAATCAACCTATTAAGGATAGGGATAAAGAGAAAAAATACTAAATTTTGTTTTATAGAAGAGAGTGTGTAAGAGATTTAGGAAGATTAAAATTTTAATTGAAATGAAGAAAAGTACTAACCTCAAAATGTAATATATCTGAAGAATGTTGTTTTCGCGTATCTGTACTAGGTTTCTAGGAATTCTACAACTGGATCTGGAATAGAAACGCAGAGACGGAGAAAACCCATAAATATTTTTTTAATCTCGCTTAGGTCCAATTTTGACCCAAAAATGAATGTCACCTCTAACCCAAAAAGTGTGATTCTGACCTAGAAAGTCTGATTCTGACCTGCACAGTCTGAAAGAAATCTATTTTTAGATCCTGATAATTTGCCGAAAAGGGTATCCGTATTTGCACTCCAATTCGTTGTTCTAAACCTATCCCCACAAGAAAAATGGTTTTTTTGTTGGGGGGAAGGGGTTTGCCTTGGTCAAACCCCTATTTTGGAATTAACCTTATAATTGAATTGAAATTGCATAAATAAACAAAGTAAATAAACAAATTCACCTTTCTTGTATATAAACCCTTTGTGGCAGATTTGAATCCTTGGATCCACAAGTATGTATGATCCAAAATAATGTAGAATGTAGAATGTAGAATGTATGATGTCTCAAATCAATTATTTATAGATATTCAACACCAATATTGAATGGATCTTTGAATAGGAAGAGGCTTGGAGGAATGTGGATGGAGAAATCTTCAACAAGAGGGCTCCATAGAGCTTGAATCCTTCAAAGGCTACCAATGGATCTCCTTGATGAATTGAATGCTTGAAGGTGCTTGAATGATTGGATGCTTGAGAGAAGATAATTGCTTCAATTATCTTGCTTCAAGTCTTTCTTCTTAGCTTGTCCTTAAAAATTAGATTTCACTTTGATCGTTCTTTCTTGGTTGATGATTTTTTGGTTAGAAAAAATGAGAGGAGAACGCTTCCTTATATATGAATCTAGGGCACAATCTTCTAGAGAGGCCTACATAGAAGAATTAAATTCCAATTATAACTATATCCCTATAAGTGGACCTATATTAAATATGATTTCAAGATTCGTTGCCCTAAAGACTGAAACAGCTGACCCGGAAGCGGGAGTTAAATCTTTCCGAAGCCTGACATCCGAAAACCCTGGAAACTTGAAATCTATACCCTGGGTCAGAATTGAGGTCAAATATGACCTAGGTTAGGGTCAAGGTCAACCTTAACCTAGGTTAGGGATGAGGTTGAACTTGACCTAGAAAGGTCAACTTTGACCTTGAGGTCAAGAATCTAAGATTTGCAGTTCAGGATGCCAGAAATAGGCCGGAGAGAAGTGAGAAATGGGGCAGAATAGGGGAAAATCTAGATCCAAGTTAGAGAGCCATTCAAGGTGTTTGACATGACCCCAAGCCCCTTAGAGGGATAAACCAGTCCAAAATGGAAGTGCTTCCATTTTCTGATGATACAATATGCTACATCAGAAAACTATGCTCGTGTCCCAGATTGATCCATTGAAGTATCTTTTAGGAAAAGAAGCTCTCATAGGTCGCCAAGCCAAATGGTTCATGCTCCTAAGTGAGTTTGACATAGAGTATGTAGACCAAAAATCAATTAAAGACCAGGTGATAGCATATCATCTTGTAGACACACCAGTTCCAGATGATCACCCATTACTCTCATAATTTCCAGATCAGTGGATTTTTCACATTCATCGACTCTAATGAATGGAAACTCTATTTTGATGGCTCACACACTAGACATGGATCAGGGGCAGAAATTATGTTTGTCACTCCACAAGGCAATGTAATACCAAAATCCTATAGAATTGCATTTGCATGAATCAACAACATCGCCGAATATGAAGCCCTTGTCACTTGACTCAAGCTTTCTATTCAATGGAAAATATAGCATCTCAAAGTGTATGGTGACTCCCAACTAGTCATCTGACAAGTAACTGATGACTATGAAAAAAAAGATGAAAAGTTAGTGCCTTAAAAATAGTTGGCTGACTTTCTAAAGGATCAGTTTGTTACAATCAGCTTCAGGCAACTTTGTCGGGTACACAATAAATAGGCAGATGCTATGGCCACTATTTCTTCTATGATTGACATGCCAAACAATGAAGAATGATGTGAATTTCTCATCTAGAAACTGTTGTTTCCTACATTTAATATTCCGCAATATGAGCTCATATGTGATATTGTTGGTCCCGACTCCTCTTGGTACCAAGATATTTATGATTACCTACACACCCAGATATTACCTCCTACCCTATCTCAAAACAAATGTTGAGCCCTTATCCTTCAAGCCTCCCGTTATGTCATCGTCGGTGATACCCTCTATAGGAAAGCCTATGACCAAACCCTCCTCAGATGCCTTGATTTATGAGAGGCTGAAACTTCTTTACATGAGGTCCATGATGGTATTTGTGAAGGACATTTTAATGTTTTAAGTCTTGCTAAGTAGCTGGTAAGAGTTGGATATTATTGGCCCACCATGGAGCAAGATGCACACAAGTTTGCTAAGAAATGTTACAAATGCCAGATCCATGGCAATTTGATTCATGCACCGGCGCAGGATCTACAACCAGTGGTTTCTCCATGGCCCTTTTCTCAATGGGAATTTGATCTTGTAGGGAATATTATACCTCTGTCTTCTGATGGCCACAAGTATATCATAACAACCACTGAGTATTTTACCAAATGGGTGGAGGCTATCCCTATGACATATATCACAGGCGAAAAAGTTTTAGAATTCATTCTGAATTATATCATTTGTAACTATGGATTTCCTTTAGCTATCATTACTGATCATGGTAGCCCATTCCAAAATAAATATGTTACAAATCTTTGTGAGAAATTCAAAATCCATCATGTATTTTCCAGCATTTACTATCAATAAGGAAACAATCAAGTAGAGGTGCCTAATAAAACAATAATCAAGATCCTTCAAAAGAATGTTAATGATGTAGGCCGAGATTGGCACCTGCAACTAAATCTATCTCTTTTGGCCTATAGAAATAACATTCACACCCCTACTGGTACTGCTCCATACTCTCTTGTCTATGGCATTGAGGTCATCTTACCTCTCGAGGTTGAAATTCCATCACTGAGAGTATCTTTGCAAGGCATTGTTGATGATGAGTAGTTGAGAGTTTCTAGGTTGCATGAGCTCAAAATGCTAGATGAGAGGAGACAAACCACCTTGGTCCACTTGCAAGAATATAAAAAGATTCTCAAATGGAGGTACAACAAGAAATTCTGAGCCCGCCATTTTGAGATTGGAGATTTAGTCTTGAAAATGAATTACAAAACCCAACCACACAGAGAAAAGCCTGGGAAATTTGAACCAAATTGGGAAGGACCCTATATAGTCACAGTAGCATATGGGTCTAGAGTGTATCATATTGCAATATTAGAGGGAGAACCATTACTAGAAGCACTCAACAACATGCACCTCCGTAAGTATTATGCATGATTCTGAAAAAATACAAAAAAAATTGCAAAAATTTCTTGAGAGAGAGAGAGAGAGAGAGAGAAGCAAAAAAACCAAAAAGAGAAAAAATGGTTGCCTTGATGAAAACCTGGTAAATAGGCATCTTGGCACACAAAAATATAAATCAAGATAAAAATCCCACCCACAAGTGAAGACCTGGTAAATAGGCGCTTTGGACAAGTACCATGGTGAAAACCTGGCAAACAGGTGCCACACATAGTAAGTTGTTGCTCCAATGTCTATCATGATACCTGGTATTTTGATATCCTTTCCTGATCACATATTTCACTTTGAATCAACCCTAGTGCCCCTTTATGGCCTGTAACTGGTTGATCTCCTTTGTCTTATCCTTGGTATACCTAGTTTGTATGTCTCCTTGGCCTCTGTACATAGTCTATCTTATGTCTGGGGGCAGATTCTTGGAACTGGCCGCCTTTGAATTTGAATTCAAACTGGGGGCAAGACCTTGAATGTGGTTTATTCATGAGATTCCTTGACTATCAGATTGGAGATAACAACTTGTAAATATCTTAATGACCTGAAAAAATCCTAAAAATCCAAATAAGAAGGTAAAAATCCTATAAAAAAATTGCATAACGTCCTAAAAAAATTCAAAAAATTTGCATAATATGCTGAAAAAAATCCCTAAAAACCAAATACAATCCTGAAAAAAATCAATAAAAATCATAAAACAGTCATGAAAAATTCTAAAAATCGTAAAAAGATTTGAAAAAAGATCATCACAAAAAAACTCAAATATCTCAAAAAACCCTAAAAATTTGACAAATCTCTTCAAAATCTACAATAAATTTGTACATACTTGTCTTTTTTTTGCGTCAAGATCATCATGTTTGCAGACATCCATGGCAGATTCATCATTCTGTGCTTAATGAAATCATGTTCTCACAAACACAATCTGAATCATTGTGACTCAACAGTCAATCTGGTTGGACCTATTCAATCTTTTGATCTTTACTATCAATCAACCTATCCAACCTGTCAATGAATCGTCCAAGTAGTCAATCACAGTAAGATATCAAACAAATAACATTTAATGCAAGTAAAACAAATATTAGAATGGTTTTTGGCTCACATTGTTTTAGTGTTTTATCTTTTATTATTTTCTTTTTTGATCATGTTATGCTACTCAATGATATTATCTAAACTTATGAGAGTACTCGGGATGGTTCATGATCGGTTTTTGCTTTATCTTTTGCCTGTTTGATGAGCTCATGAAATTATGGGGCATGTCTGCTATATGCTTCAAGATGGAGAAGTTCATCCTCTATTTGCATCGTGTTTGGTTACGCAAAAGGATGATTTTCTCGCTTTGGCCTTTTATGGAATGATGCGCCGCATCCAGTTTTGCAATATCAAAATAAGCTCTTATGACATAATTGCACTTCTGAAAGCCAAAATATTTCTATCTTCCTAATATTTCTTCATCTAATTTTTGCTTTCTGCTAACACTTATTCATTTAGTCCTTGCAGTCATCTTGGTCTCGTACTTTGGTATATCAAAAACACGTGCATCCAGCATACTTGCATTCATAAAAAAGGAAAAACACCAAAATATGTGCATTTTGCATTCATTCATTTATAAACAAGCAAAAAAAAATCCAAAAATACATTTGCATTTTGCATTCATGCATTTCAAAAGAAAAAAAGACCAAAACATTTATTGCATTCATAACATGTATATATTGCATAAAAAAGACATACATTGCAATATCTAAGCATCATCACATAACCGGACAATAAAATCATGTACATAAGCATTCATCATGTGCATCATAAAATAGCTGCATATCATATATATATATATATATATATATATATATATATATATATATATATATATATATCTCAAAAAAGTATCAGAGTACAAAAATCAAGGTATTTGTATACATTGAGGCCCGCAGGCTCATGATCTATAACATGTCTATCAAAAATGTCCCTCGGCTAGAGAGAATCTCCTATCAACCTCTGCTCTCTTGGTCCTCCTGATCCCTATCCTATCTAGAAGATGAGGCTCCTCCTGCCTGATGCCCTCTTTGTCCTGATCTAGGTGGCCCCATCAGTCTCAGCACTCCCCCGCTGCTCTATGTCCTACAGGAGTGTGATCTTCTGGAAGATGCTCTGTAACTCAGTGCCCACTACTCTCATGGCACATCTCTCCTATACATTTCCTTCCAATACTATGACTTTTCCTAAGAATCCACTAGCATCCCTAAAATCTATCGTGCACCTACATCTCTGATGATACTAATGAACTATCGTGACTCCTCCTCAGCCCTCTATGCCCTAGACATAACTGTATCTTGAGAGGCTATCATTACATCCCTCTCTATTGTCAATCTGTCCAAAAGTGATGATCACTCTGTAGCCCATGCAACTCTATCTATGTCTCTCTTGAACATCAATCATTCTATCTGGCTTGTCAGCTCTACAATACACTATCTATGTTACCTATCATCCTCAAACCTATCATCAGGCACCTATATGTCATCATCATGTAGTGGATCATCCCTATCCTCATCCATCTGTATCAACATAGTATCGGGATCACTGTCAGCATCATCCCCATCTTCATCGCTCCCCTCATCCTCCTTATCCTCCTAATCCTCTTCCTCATCCTCCTCCTATATGCTCTCATCCCTAGCCATCTGCACTCTTGGTACTAGAACCACCAGATCTATCAGAGGAACAAGTCTATGCTTGGAAAACCATCGGTCATACTCATCTATTGTCACTACATATGCTATATTTGCACCTTCTCCCCACTGTCTAGGCTGCAACTGCTCAAAATATGCATATGCTACCTGAGTCTAGAGTGTTGCACCCCATGCCTTGACCTCACCCCTCGATCATCCAAACAATTTTGTGTCAGTCGGTGCTCCCTGTCTCTCTCTAAACTGCCTTTGTTCTCTCTCTAGAAGCTGAATCTCGATCACCATGTGACCCATGATATTCCTCCTGATGAGGTACCTCTCATGTTGGAAATAGGGTAAGTGCTCTCTATCATCATCCCATCTGGGGTAATCTTTGTATGGTCACCATGTGAAATCTCTGAGAATGTCTATCTCATGCCTAAAATACAATGTGTAACCTAGTGGCCCCTATGTGAGTGCTCCATGATAACAGTACATATATGACATGTTTGGTTGTATGATCCTATGAGAAATGGGCCAAAAGATAGCTATGTGCTCATACACCCACACATGCAGCATCGTGATCCCGCCACTAATTGATAACCCTCCTCTGTATGCTAGTTGATGGAGTTGGTAGTAGGTCATCACCAACATGCATGGATCCCATGCAAACATTGTGCCCTCCCTAACCATGCACCCTAAGACTCTCCCCCAGTCGATAGGGAATCCATGGCATCATCTGTTGGGCACTAGTAGACA
This sequence comes from Thuja plicata, assembly GCA_018584345.1. Lineage (NCBI taxonomy): Eukaryota > Viridiplantae > Streptophyta > Pinopsida > Cupressales > Cupressaceae > Thuja > Thuja plicata. Next base: position 2,624,706 of record MU223584.1, read on the forward strand.
TCTTATCACACCACATATCACCGCGATCAGTTTGTCATTCTGTCTTGCCACTGTCTCCCACCTGATCTCGTAGTATCGAATGTCAAGGTCCTCGTCATCATTTTTGAACAATCGGTGTAGTGTTGACCTCCCTGTCATGGGGTCATACTCTTCTATCTCCCCATGAATAGGAATCCAGAGGATGTGCCACACATCCTCCAATGTCACTGTCGCCTCACCTGTCGATAGGTGGAATGAGCTCATCTCTGAGTGCCACCACTCTACAAGCGTTGTAATCAAACTGCAATTTTCCCCAATCTTGAGCATATAAGTGATATAGTAAAGTCCTAGCGATCCTAGGATCTTCCTCTCATGCCTTCTCAGTTGGTGACGGATATCCAGACTTGTCGGTCTACTCTCCTTTGTCTGCGGTATTGCAAGCTCCTCCTGCAATCACCATGTAACTTTGGTTAACTTGAGGTACTATCAATTACTTATTGACCACCCCAGGACCTGTTTTAACCAACTTTGACCTAATTTTGACCTTATCCTAGGGTTTGACCTATTTAGGAAACTTTGGGATGGTTTAGGACCCCCCAGACTCAGTTTTACCCCATTTGCATATTCCTTTACGAACTGCGCAGTTTGGCTAACCAACTGCGTAGGTAGCATAGTTGGTCATGCCAAATGCACCTACTGCACAATTCAGCATGTAGCCTATGCAGTTGGTCATGTGAGTTGCGTAGGTGGCATGTGTGGACCCCTTTTTGACCCTGTTTGGGCCTTTTTGGAGCCCTAACTGCCTAGAAAAGCATGCAAACCCTAGAAATCATTGAGTGGCTCAGATGTACTCACCTTGGGTCCCGCGTTGGCTGGTTTTTGGTATCTACGCATTTATTCCCTATGCTGATTCTGCACTGGCACTTGATCCATTCTCCTTGCTCCAAAGCTCAAATTCCTCCAAATGTGAGAGTGAAAATGACCTCCAAATCCCTCTCCAAGCCTTTTTATAGCCTCTTAGTTGCCTAGATGGATGTGTAACCTTTATCTTTTGTGTTGGTCGTGATTCTTTTTGCACTCTGTGCCTCATATATTTTGTGTTTGACCTCTAATTTTTTATCCATTCATTGTTATAGATTCATCTCGTCATTGTCGACAAATCGACCTATCGTTTGCATTTTTTTGTCAATTTCTCGAGGGGGCACCTATGTATCATGTTATCACTGGGGCATGTTTTAATGAAATTTTCTTCAAGATTCTTTTACACAATGCTCATAATCACATTGTATCAAAGAGGGGAAAATTTAGACACCCAAAAAAGGTTCGAGCCTGCTAGTCTATGTGTTTTAACATTTTTGGCATTACAATTGAAACATTGTTTTGCGGTCTAATTTTCCCTCTATGTTGCGCATATGATCTTTATTATATGAAAACATTGTGTGTTTCGTTGATAATTGAATATTGCAAAATTGTTCAATTATTTACTAATATTTCTACTCTCTTTGTCAAGTTTATCATTTTCCTAATCAATTTTGATCAACCCTAAACCGATCCTATTCGATCCTAAACCGATCCTATTTGATCCTAAACCATATCAAATCATCCTAAATCAATTCAAATATATTCTATTCTATTCCTAATCATTTTAGAATTGTTTGGACTTGTTCCAACTATTCTGGGGCATTGTCCAAGATCATCAATGCCTAATTAACTCAATTTTCAAATCAATCAAATCCATTTTCTAAATATATTCAATCTTATCATCATTCTAGGGGCATTGTCCAAGTTCATGGATGCTTTGTATCCCTTTTATCAGCCATTTGATAGCATTGTCAAAGTTCGTCGATGTTATCGTTATCAATCTATCATTATCAATCCAATAGTATTGTCCAAGTTCACCAATGCAATTGCTGATCATCATTATTTCAGGAACATTTTCCAAGTTCATCTATGTTTCCCTATTCCTATTTCAATCATATTGCATCATCAAAGTTCATTGATGTTATTCAATCATTTTCAAACATCATTATTTGGGCGCATTGTCAAAGTTCATCAATGCCTCGGAGTTATCATAATTATATCAATATTATCAAAATCAATTCAATTGTACATTAATACCTTCAATTTGTTCGATAATTCACTAATTCATCCTTTTGGGATGAATAACCTAAGATTTGTCCCTATTCTTTACAAATAAATCATATTCATTCATTCTTATCTTAAGTCTTCACAATTAATTAATTGGCTAATTCCAATTTATGGGATTTTATAATTTCATAAATACTAATTATTGATTTGTGAGAAATTTATTTATTTATTGAATTAAATCCTCCTAATCCCACCTAATTTGTCATATCCATTAATTGTGATTCACATCCCTATTAAGGTGCTTCATGATATGTCTCATATTTCCTCATTCGATTCTCCCCTCATCATGCTTCCAATTTCCTAACTTCTTTTCCCTCTATTATGCATTTATTTTATGCATTCTAATTCACCTAATTGTCTTTCATTTTCTATAAATTTGGATGCAATCCTCTCATTCAAGTTTGAAGCACTATCTCCTAGTATTCTTGCTATAGAATTTGGCTTTTCAACACTTGTGCATTTTTGTCATTGGTAAAAGAGCAACATAATCTACTCTATGGAGAAGAAAGGAGAGCATTTGAGCATCACTTGAAGGGAGTTTTTAAATCATTATTGCATGTTGTTTTTAAATTACCATTTCAATGACTCTAATGTTAGATTAGATAGGTTTGCATATTGTTTAGGTTTTTTTGGTTACCTAGATATGCTTATTATGCCTTTTTTTGGTCTTACACTTTGTAACCGCTATCCTATATTAACTGACTGAGTAGATTGCAAACATATAGTATCAATGCTGAAATGTAAATTCATGTAAAATAAATATTACACATACATAAAATTAAGTACTCATGACACTAGTATTTTGGTACTGCAGAAAACCCTTGTTAGAAGGTAAAAACTACGGTGGGGATGAGACCCACAAAACTTCACTACAATAGTAATAAAGATAGCTTGTTAAAGCTTTACAAAATTATCACTTCTGATGATCTTACAATGTTAGGAGTAATAAAAAGATCGACTAGATCTACCTCATGTGAGGATTTAGCAACACAATCTATGTGTGCACTCAGTTAAGAGATTTACAATAAGACGGTTAAGTCTACACTGTTAAGAGATTTAAAGGTCTATTACAATTGTTAGAGAGTAACAGAAAGTTGATCTAAAACATATACAATTTCAATATTTATGATACAGATCCATTAGGTTCATACAAAACATATCACCTCAATGTGAATGATAATACCTTTTGTTTTGTTTTGCTTAGTAGCCTTGCCTTAGTTCTGTAAACTAATTTTTGCAATGTAGTCTTTGTCCTTGAAATCCCTTGTCTGATCTTTTATGTCTCTAGTATGGCGGCTACTTGATCATTTCTTGATCAACATACATTACAAAATTAACATCTATACATTGATATATTAAATGATGTGACCTAATTAGGGCTCAACAATTACATCCTTACCCTAAGATTAACGGTGTACATAATTTACCTTGATCATCTACACATGTGGACTCTGTTCCACTCGATTAATGCTCTCTCTTGGTGATCGGTGTATACTATGTATCTTGGTTATACTGGTGTTTGGTTATGATGTGTAGCTTGGTTTTTTCTGCTTCTCAGTATAGTCTATTTACTTAGGTATCACTATACTTGGTTAACTCTGGGTGTGATCAGTGCTCTTGGTTAACTCTAAACTTTGGTGATACATACCGACTGTCTTGTTTGACTCTATCACCGACTATCCATTATGTCTACTTGATAACTAATGAAAAATTCAATGTGCAATTGGAGTAACATTCTCCCCCTTTGGAATTAGTATAAAAAACTTAGTATTGTACTGATGACCTTATGGCAATACATATTGTCAATTAGTTCCAAAACACTTAGTCATCACAATGTTGACTGAGCCAGCAGTGTAACCTGAGCAGTTACTATGTAACCCAAGCAGTGGCAGTGTCGACCGAGAAGATGGTGGTAATCAATATTACCCGAGTGATCAGAGCAGCTTGAGTACAGGGAGTAGCCTGAGTGATAGAGAACAAAATGTTTCCCAAGTGACAACATAATGCTCGAGTGCAAGTATATTTCTAGAATGGATTACTGGACCCGAGTGACAGTTTTGGGCCAACCTAGCTTATATTACTAAATGTTTATTTATCTTATGGAAGTCGACTTATAGTTTTATTTGGTTTGGATATGGTATAAATATAAAGTATCCTATTTATCCAAATTGTGTGTAAGAACAGATGTATAAGAGCATGTATGAAAATATGAAGAAGCAGTTTGTTTAAGAGGCTAGAATAGTATATGGAACAACAGAGACTCATCCATCATAGTCAGGTGATTAGTTTATATCATTGGATCTTATTTAGAAAATCAAAGTTGCATTGAAGATTATCTACTGGTTCATCTTAACAGGTGCATCAGAAAATTCCTCTAACAAGGTGGACCTAACAGTCCTTGTATAAATCTCCTAAAAAAGTTGCATTACTTAATTGTATTGTATCATATCCTTTCACAAGGTGGACCTAACAGCCCTTATTGCTCCTAACAGGGCAGGCCATCAGAAGTGGTCAATTGTAAGCTTTAACAAGATAAATTTATACTACAGTAATAAATCTTGTGGGTACCATCCCCACCCCATTTTTACTTTCTATTTGGAAGGTTTCTGGGTAACCAAATATTGTGTCAACTATTGTGAATGTTTTATTGCTTTTCATTTCATGCTTGCAATCAGATTAGATAATCTAATATTGGATTAAAAGGATTAAGTTTTATTGGTTCTTGATTCACCCCCCCTCTCAGTCACACTGACTCAACATATTTCCAACAATTGGTATTAGAGCATAAGGTTCTCTTTAGAGAAGTTTAAGAACTTGAGAAAAGATCAGAGGGAATGGAAATATATAGACTAGAGAAAGCCATTGAAAATGAAAAGATAGATCTACAAGTGGCCATGGATCAGATCAAGAAACTCAAGGAGAAACTCTCTCTTTCCATGAAAAGAAGAAAAGACGTAGCAGTACAGATGAATGACAAAATTTACATAGAAGAAAGAATTGATGACTTATGAAAAGAAATAAATTTAGAAGAAGCAGATGCAGCAATTGAATACCTACTTGCAAAGAATCTCAATTTACAAGAGGAATTCAGAAATTTGAAATGAGAACAAGAAATTCATTCAGTCAGAATATGTGAAGTCATAGAACAAAAGAGTCAAGAAGAAGATGATAGAGAAATGGCACAAGAAGATAAAAGATTGCTAAGTACAAGATTAGAATAAAAATAAAATAAAATCCATCATTTGTCACTCCAGCAAGCAGATATGATAAATCAACTCAATAATGTAAATCAAGAAGTTATCAATCTAAGAACAGAAAATGAAAGACTGCAAAATGATCTCAATACTGAAAAATAGACCAAAGAGAGTATGATGAATTCACAAGAAAGCATGGATCAATTAATAGAGAAAACCCAACTCAGACATCATGGATAGACTGGATTACGTTATACTAAACAAGCTAAATCCTCATAGTAAGGAAATCAAAAGAATAGCAGACCTACTCATAATCATTGTGGCAAGTTAGGGCACACAACAAACAAGTGTTGGAGCAATGAAAAATCAAATTTTAATGTTAAATGCTACAGATGCAAAAATCATGGACATAGGGTAAGTGAATGCACTGAGAAACCTAAGTTTGAAGGAAAATGTTTCAATTGTAACAAACAAGGTCACAAATCCTCTGAGTGCATAACTAAGAAATGGAATTCTACTGAACAACTAGCTAAAGAAAATTTTGGTTGGGATTACAACACATGGAGCAGATGTTGTCACTATGGTGAATATGGGCATATTGGTGCAAATTGTGTAAAGACTCACCTCAGAAAAAGGAATCCTACTAAGAGATGTTATGTATGTAAACAACTCGGTCATCTAAGCAAAAATTGCATGAACAGAGAGAAAGTGGATATTGGTTTTGAGAAAGGCAAAGCAAAATTTTCTAAAATTAGAACTCAGATGAATCAATAGTGGGTAAGGAAATCTCCTAAAATTAAGATCAAAGCAATGAGGGATCGAATGGCACCCAAAGCAGTGAATTGCGTCGATCTACCATCTCCAAATAAACATGCAAGGAGACTACTGGAACTATGCATACAAGACATCCTACATCAGTTCAAGACATGCTAGCAAGTCCAAATCAACATATTGATGCACTAGGACATATTATAAAATTAACCGAGTCAAGATCTCAGTAACACCTGAGTTGCACAGGCTTAACCGAGTTAATTAAGGTTGTATAGTTTTGAGGCTATTGAAGTTAGTGTTCACTTAGCTTCATTCTAGGATATACCAACTACCATGTATGGAGAATTTAATGAAAACACAACGGTAAAATCTCTTATAAAAGATAAATTGTAAGTGTTATTATTTACAAAACTTTCAATTTACAGAGTGATACAGTGCCTTAAGCGATTCAGAGAGAATTTGTATTCGAAAGTTCTTAGTTGCAAATTTTTAATGAGCCTTCGAGCATAATGGAATCCACATCCAATAGCAAGGTTAAGAAAGGATTTGAGATGTTGGTTAGGAATGCAATCTACGATCCTCCTAAGTTTAAGCTTCATCTAGCAGTTGCAGAGGAGATAGACCCAATGGGAGCTCATTTCCTAATTCCTCCAAGGGTATTATTGCTCAATGACATCCAAGCCTTCTGTCATTGCACAATTCAACAGCTTGGATCATTGGAAATGAAGAGTGCTTATGATAAAGTCTGTGATGCTGGAAGTCTGAAGCCAGAGCATAAACATTTAGAATTCAAGGGATTGACTCACATCATGCACATGCCACTGAATTTCCAGGTTAAGTGGATTAAGTTCATTCTGAGCCATTTTCATGACAGGCAGCTATGGATAAAGAAACCTGTGAATATCATAAAGACAATGATACACTGTGTTACAGGGTATCCTCTATTGGACAAGTCCAAATCTACCAAAACCCTACCTTGGGATGCCCTAGCTGAGAAGAATCTTGCCGAGTGGGAAGACAGAAGCATGAGACTTAATGGAGTAACTGACATGGAATTGAAGTTTTGGATTCATGTTATTGCTCACAAAATCTACAACTCTAGTAGACCTAACAACATACCATGTGAGGCTATGGACTTGGCATACAAGGTGGTAAAGAACAAACTCTCATTTGACCTTTCTGAGTTGCAGCTCATCCAGTTGAGAAAGAATATGGAGAACATTCGGGCATCAAAGACCAATCCATGTAAGTTTGGTTCACTTCTAGTTTGCATCTTCTTTTACATTCAGAAGTTTTTCCCTTCCAAAGGCACAGTTGTTTGGAAGAAGGATAGATCAATTATATATCAGATAAATGAGTTTATAGCTGAGTTAGGAAACAACTTTGAGAGCATCATAGATGCATATTTTGAGGAATTCAGACAAAAGATGCATAATAGGTATAGAATTCCTAAACAATTGGTTGAAGATCATAAGGATGATGTTTTTTTCCTAGTTGGTTGTGATAAGATATATATTCAAGCAGTCAGACCTAGGGTAGCATGGGTGAAACCTCTTGCATATGAGGTTAACTTAGACGAAACTAAGAACATAATTGAAGCTCTTTTGAATGAGCCTATTGACCCCAAAGCACCTTACTTTGGTAAATATGAAGAAGCCAAAATCATAATTTCAATAGAGATTGAGATTCCTAAAATTTTGAAAAGAGGAAAGAAAAGGATGGAGCAGTTTGGCAAGAAGTGTGGAAAGATTTCTCCTTCTATCTCAGTAATCCAAGGAGATGAAATCAAGATAGAAGATGATATATCTAAAAGGAAGAGGAAGAGGTATAAGTAGAGCCTCCTAAGAAGAGAAAAAGGCTAATTCTCAAGAAAACACCTAAGGCCTCTACCCCTAACCTCACAACCAACAAACCAAGGAGATCAAGAAGTAAACTCATATTACCTGAGGAAGAAGAAGAAGAAGAAATCACATTCAAGAAACCCCCACCTACCTTTGAGAATAAAATTGAAGCCTTAAGAGAAGGTAGTGGTATGAGTTCTTTGAAATCTCTTAATTATGCTTCTAGAATGAAGGATGAACATAAGAAAATTGAGGAAGCAGTTGTGGAGAAGATGAATAGATGGAAGTATGATCCATCCAAGTTGAAGATTCATATGCATGAAGACCTATTCAAGGCAGTATCTTTCCCTTGGAGCAATGTTGTTTGAAAAGAAAAAGACATCAGAGAACAGACATTGAGGCAAATTATGCCTACTATGGAAAACAAAGAGGTGAAAGAGGCAATGATCAGGTATGAAAACAATCACACTCCAAGGTTCTGGACCTTTCAAGTATTGAATAAGAATATAGAGGATGTGGTATAGGAAGCTACAAGAATATGGAAGACAATATTGGAAATCAAAGTAGAATATAAGACTAAAGTACCAAGTTCAGAAGACAAGGAGAAGATTGATGATGCAGAATTACTTGAGGTGAAGTCCATTGAAGCATCCAATGCAGAGAAAATAGTAGTAGAGGTAATGGTATCTCTACCAAAATCACCTATTCATGTCACCCTATCTATGAGAAAATACAAGTCTACTGAATCAACATCAGGACTAGTAGGGACCGAGCACCATGCTCCACCTATTACAGGGCCAAGCTTGACTGAGTCACAGAAGGTAACTTTAGACATTCCTTCAGTGAGAACAGATAATACATTTGATTCACACCCTACAGTTGGTGAAACAAAATTCAATGACCTATTCCAATTAAATACCAAGGAGAAAACAAAGGAAGGAAAGGAAGTAGATGATAGTGGAAAAGGTAAGGAAATTGTTCCTTCACCCAATCCTAAGGACAGCGGAAAAGGAAAAGAAACAATCACTAATGATATAGATCTTGAGAAAGACATTGTGATTCCAAATTGGGATCTATCCAATCTATTAGTAGAGAAAATGGACATGCTAGGTCAGCTATGGAAGAAAAGAGCCACACAACAGAAGCCCCAACTAGAGAAGAAGAGGAACAGGGTGCTGGAAGACATCAAAGGTATATTCCTAGATGCACAAGAAGTAGAAGTAAATGAGAGTGATTCAATTATGGACCAACTTGTAGACATAGTCCACAAGTTTAATAAATATTTAAATGGTCAAGAAAAACTACTGCAGAAGGTAGAAAGAAATTTTGAGAAGAAAGTCCTAGAGAATGTTGTAAGCAAGATTGCAATTGACCAAGTCAAGCTAAATTCTCTCATTAGCTCTCTAGAGACTACAGTAAATAATGTTTCTTCATTATTTATAAAGCTAAGTGTACTTCAAATTTCACAATGGAAATCAAGACAAAGCTGACAAAGGTTGATACAAATCTAAAGGAAAGTGCAAATCAATTGGCACTTAACCCGAGTTCAAGCTCAACACATTTTGTGAAGTTTAAGTCTCTAAAAAACATGTAGGCTAAATTACTAAGGGAAGAAGAAAGGATAAGAGAATATCTCATAGCTATGCAGATCCAACTCCTTCCACACATGGATGTAATGCATAAGCATATAGCTCATGCTAAGACTCTCATTCATCACAACAATTTTTCAGTTGCAGAAACTATGATGGAGCTATCAGAAGAGTTATAGATAGAGTTACACATCCTGGAGGTATTGCGAGATAATTGGGAAAATACTTTGTCTCAGATTTTAAAGGTACACAGTGATCTCATATCCCATTTTGGTATTACCATATAGATATATTTTGGCATTTGTGTCAAAAAAAAGGGGGAAATAGGATATAGGAAAGATGTATATAGGAAATTCATGTACAGAAGAGAAGTAGAAGCAGTGATATATATAAGTGTTACAAAAATCATTTTGAAAAATAAAAATAAAAAGAAAGTTAGTTGTAAGTGAGTCATAGAGACAGTGTCAAAACCCAAGCATATGGTAAGGGGGAGTTTTGACTATGAGCAGTTTTTGAACATGATAAGTGTTTTTGGTCATTAATGCCAAAGGGGGAGATTGATGACCATATGGCAAGACATATTTTCAATTAGTGCCAAAACACTTAGTCATCATAGTGTTGACCGAGCCAGAAGTGTAACCCGAGTAGTTACTACGTAACACGAGCAATGGTAGTGTCAACCAAGTAGATAGTGGTATTCAATATTACCCAAGTGATCAGAGTAGCCCGAGTATAGAGAGTAGCCTAAGTGATAGAGAACATAATGTTTCCTGAGTGAAAACATAATACCTGAGTGCTAGTATATTGCCAGAATGGATTACTGGACCTGAGTGATAGTTTTGGGCCGACCTAGCTTATATTGTTAAATGTTTATTTATCTTATGGAAGTTGACTTATAGTTGTATTTGGTTTGGATATGGTATAAATATAAAGTATCTTGTTTATCCAAATTGTGTGTAAGAACATATGTATAAGAGCATGTATGCGAATATGAAGAAACGGTTTGTTTAAGAGGCTAAAACAATATAAGGAACAACAGAAACTCATCCATCATAGTCAAGTGATTAGTTTATATCATTGGATCTTATTCAGAAAATCAGAGTTGTGTTGAAGATCATCTACTGGTTAATAATATTAACAGGTGCATCAGCAAAATCCTCTAGCAAGATTGACCTAACAGTCCTTATATAAATCTCCTAATAGAGTTGCATTACTTAATTGTATTGTATCAAATCCTTTCACAAGGTGGACCTAACAGTCTTTGTTTCTCCTAATAGGGCAGACCATCAGAAGTGGTCAATTGTAAGCTTTAACAGGCTAAATTTATACTGCAGTAATAAATCTTGTGGGTACCATCCCCACCTCAGTTTTACTTTCTATTTGGAAGGTTTCTGGGTAACCAAATATTGTGTCAACTATTGTGAATGTTTTATTTCTTTTCATTTCATGCTTGAAATCATATTAGATAATCTAATATTGGATTAAAAGGATTAAGTTTAATTGGTTCCTGATTCACCCCCTCCCCTCTCATTCACATTGACTCAACATATTTCCAACATGTACATAATACTATACATAATGACTCCCCCTTTATACATGCTCCCCTTTGTATATACTTGGTATATGTATTTGAACATCTTGATTATAGTATCCCCCTTTACTATACATATATACATATATTTCCCTCTTTTTTGAGAATAATGACAAATGGAGTATAACTTATAGTTTGTCAAAAATAGTAGGATGGGAATTCTTGAGAGTTTCCAATAACTTTTCCCATTCCTTCTTTAAATGATCAAGGGTGAGTAGCTCTAAATTTAGCTGGGCATGCATATCATATATGCTTTCTATCACTGATAAATCTGGGGTGGCAATGAGATTTTTTGCCAATGTCACATATTTTTGCATCATAGCCAAATGTGGTAGTAACGTCGCCTGAATCTCGGTTACTTGTTCTCTTATTTGTTCCTCTTCTTTCTATAGGTCTAGTCTCAACCACTTGTTTTGAAGTACCTTGTTGTAATGCATCTTCAATGTATGTTGCTCGGTGGATAGACTTTGTGCACAATCCTTTAGATATTGATCTATTTTCTTAATCTCGGTAGTGAAGTGATATAATGTGCATAACTGTTGTATAATTGTAATGGCTTCAAATATAACAGTTTCTAAACCACTTACTAATTCAGAAAAAGTTACCTTATGTACTGCCACTACCTGGATGATCTTCTTGGTAACTTTATATTGGATCTTCTTCTCTGCTCACTCTTCTAATCTCTGCTCAACATCAATGTCAGGTTTATCAATTGCCTCAGTGAGAAGTTCAAGTTGTTTGAGTATGGGGGCTTGTTAATCAATGTTTATATCTGGTACAACTTGCATTAAGATCTCTTTTTCTTTCTCTAGTACTTGTGCACTCTTTTCTTCTTGTCTTAGCTTATCCTGTGCTGCTTTTCTGGTGCAAACTTCACCATATTTCTTCAACATTTTAGGATCAAGTTTCCTTGGATCCCATTAAGGAATCTCTATGATTTCATCTAGTGTAACTACGTCCTTGGTTCCTTTCTTCTTCTTCTTCTTCTTCTTCTTACCTTGAACACTCGATGATGGTAATAGAGCTAATGCTAATTGAGCCTTTTGCTCAGTTTCTAACTTAGATTGCTTAGTACTCAGTGTGATAACTTATTTAGGTGACTCGATAGCTGACCTTGTGTCTGTAGTAGATGTATCTACTATCTTGTCAGGAGTCTTTGTGGTACCTTCACCTTTCTCTTCTACAGCATTAGTGGTATCTTTTTTTGCATCACCTTGGTTTGTTCCACCACTATGATCGGTCTCTTTACCGTGATCTTCACCCTTATCTTCATTTGTATCTGTGATTTGCTTGAGTGTCATTTGTTGTTCTTAGGTCTCAATTTCACTTGCTTGGACTAGAATAGGTAACTAGCCTGGTACATTTTCTCAAGCGACCTGTGATGTATCTTTCTCATCAATAGTCTCAGTTTCTCTAATTGACTCATCTTCCTTGGCCTTATCATCCGGATCTACTTCAGTTACATCATTTATTGTGATATTCAGGTAACCTAAATTAGTAAAGAGTTTAGGAATACCATCTAACACATTATCAATTGTTGCATCATCAACTATTGCATCATCAACTGTTATGGGTTTTGTACTCGATCTAGCAGATGCAACATCATTTACTTCCTCGGTATCCTACATAACCTTGTGTGGATTCAACAATTCATTCCAAATTTTGGTGCTCTCAATATCCACTTCCTTCATATTCCCTTGTAGGATATTCAGTGTTCTTTGTTTCTTCAAAAATTGCTTGGCATATTGTCTCATTATATCATATATTTCCTTAACTGTGCACTCAGCCTTAATAAGTGTGAGAGTTTCTTCTCTCATCCGTTTCTTGGTTTGGAGTGCATATGTCCATCTTGATGATATTTTATCATATAATTTTGATGGAATAGAAGTAGAAAACTCAATTGGAACTTGTTTGAAGTGGATCATCATACCTATGATTGCTTCTTAGATTTTATCCTTGTGCTCGATAGTCAGATCATAATATGCTTCTATCTTTGGATGTGCTTTTTGTCCAGTTGTCTTGATTACATCTGCAATCTCATCAATAGTATGTGATGGATTATTTTGTACAAACTTGAATTTTTCTAAATTATTTTCATAATCATCCTTGTCATCTTTGTTTCACACATATCTCCTCTTTTGTCTCAGTGCAGTAGTAATACCCTTCTGCTTCCTTGTCTGGTATGTAAACTTTGATGAGGGTCTTGTGATTTTTTCTACACCTGTCTTCAAAGGTGGTGAATCCTTAGTCACCGATTGTGAGCTTATCTTTGATGGAGATTCAATCTTTATTCTTTTGCTCTTTTTTTCCTTAGGTGCCTTAACTGGTGTGAAATCTAAATTGGTATCATCAGTATCATGATCAGGTTTCACTTCTTGACCGACTGAGGTCTGCTCCTTGGTTTCATCTTGTGACTTATCCAATTCTTCATCTATTATTGCAATTTTCCTCTTTAAATTTTTGACAATCTTAATCTTTTTCCTACCCAATTGTTGTACTTGTAGCATAATTTGTATTTGTGTCTTTGCCTCTTCATAGGTGCCAAATCTCATGGCAGATTTGTCAACAGGATGATTTAACAATTTATCAATAGTATTAGAAGCAATATCAATATCTAATTCATAATCCATTGGAGGTAGTGTCCTCAGATCTGCTTCATTGATTAATGTTATATCTTTATCTACTACAAAATAGATATCATCTTTGTATTGTTCAACTAGTTGTAGTGAAATCCAGGATCTCTTTTCCATCCTAGTTTTGAACTTAGAAAAATATTCATTCATTACAAGTTCAAAGTTCTTCCCTAGACTTGTAATCATTTCATCAATTTGTATTGTAACCGGTCTGTCTGTCTTCCATTTAACTTTACCAATAGAGGGAAAGAAATTTTGCATGTAGAAGAAAATGCAAAGTAGTAATGAACTGAACTTACATGTATTTGTCTTTTCTGATCTGATGGTTCTCATGTTTTCTTCTAATTGCTTCTGCAATAGCTCAAAAAGATCAAGTTGTAGACCTTTCTTGAAAATCTTGTAAGCTATATCAATAGATCCACATGGTATGTTGTTCAGTCTTTTGGACTGAAATATCTTATACCCAATAGCATAAGCACTGAATCTCAGTTCAAGATCATTGATGTATTTGACCTTCAAACTTCTATCGTCCCACTCGGCTAATGTTAGCTTTTCTAACTCGGTTCTTGCTAGGTGTCTTAGGGATTTGGCTTTGTCTGATATGGGATATCTTGTTACTACATTAATTACATCCCTATTTATCTTCTTGGGCTCATCCAGCCATAGCTTTCCTTCATGCACTCTTTGCAATACAATGTGGATCCATTCATTCTAAAAGACCTTCAGGAAATTTAGGGCATTGGTTAACCCTTTAACCTCCAAATGTTTGTGATATTATTTCATCTTTTTGGCTATGCATAATGATTGGTAGGTGTACATAAGCTCAAAATCTCTGATTTCACCTATTTTGTAGTGTATGTATGCACACATGTCTTGTACTAGAAAAACCCTAGGTGGGATAGATGAAAATGTGCCTTGATTATTTAGTTATACTGCAACTTGTGGATGGATCTTGTAGTTTGGTTCCATGCAGGTGGAGTTATTCACCAAAACAACCTTCTTTTCCTTATCCATTTTAGCTTTCATTGTTTGTGATGAAGATGCCATGATTATGTTTTTAGGGCTTCCGTAAAATATGCTTGAATAACTCAGTGAGGGAAGAATGCGTAGAAACTAACCTTTGTATTCTTGGAAATTCACTTAAATCTCTGTAGAATGCTCAAAAATGTTCTTCTACAACTTAACTCTTTGTTCTCTATTCTGATATGTGATCGCGTTGTGGAAAATGATCTTACATGGACCAAATAAATAGTAAATGACTTAGGGAAGTGCATTAAATGTGCTTCACCAACCACTCGATGAAAAAACATCATGCTCAATTAACACTACAAATACTTCATCTTGGTGAGTATACCATATACTCGGTTACCATAGCAACTCAGTAAACTCTTCCCATTTTCACTGACTGATAGTTTTAACTTGGTACATATTAACTGACTTAACTAGATCATAGTAATCAAATATGTAATGCCACAGTGCATCTTTATTCATGTTGATTTGGCATATGTGCAATAAATATAGGTGTAAGATATAGCATTGCAAAACATAGTTCCATACCTGCTTGTATTGCTCAGTTGGAGACGGTGGAGCCACCTAACCCATTAGATGAGGTGTCACCGAGTATTGTGCTTGGTCCTGCATTATCATTTGATTCTCTTCTCCACATTTGATTTCTGATCCTCACAATTTCATCAATTATATTGTCATTCCCATAAGTGTTTATTCGGTCTACACAATCTTTGCTTAAGTGACTGACTTTCTGACAGTGAGAACATGTCATTCCAGAGCTTGACTAATTCCTAGACTTGATTCACCATAGTCTCATACAATTTTCTACTGTCCATATTTACCACATTATTCACAACTGCTCCAAGTGTTATAATCCCATGCATAAGCATTGCCTTGTCTCCTTGGTTGATTTATCATTTCTTGTCCTTTAGGCTTCCAGATCTACTTTGTGTCCTTTCTGCGTGCTTGATTTGTATGACCATTCATGTTGCAATTTTGTTAGTATTTATGCATGTATGGTTTCTTCTGTGGTTTGTTCAACTTGGATCTACACTCATGTGCCTGATTTCCATACTTATTACAGTTATAGAAAATACCATTAAATTTAGGAGGGTTTCCAAGAATACCATTTGCTTTGCTCCTGCAAACATTTGATGTGTGGCTTTATTTTCCACAGTGATGGAAAGAGGGATTCTTAGGCTTAGGATCTGAGTAGACATTCCTTTTTACATCTTGATTTGATGATTCTCCTTCCTCGGTATACCCTAATCCAGTATTGTTATTCAGTCTTCTTTGATGGTTCATAAATTCATCCATTCTCTTAGTGCTTTCTTCAAATCTCTTAATCAATTCATTATGTTGCTGTAAAATATTCACTTCATTTCTTAGTTTCTCATTTTCTTCTTTCAATACACCAATATCATCTATTCTTTTTGCAAGTTCAATATTCACTCGGTTTGCCTCCTGATTCATAGCAACCACTTGATTGGTGGTCTCAAAGTAATGTTCAGTAAGTCTCGATATCCTGATTTATTTTTCTTATAAATTTGCAGTCATCTATCTTTTGTCATAAACAACCATGTGTCTATCTTGTTCAGATTTCTTTACATCATTCAAGACTTCAACCATTCTAACCATTTGTGTATCTTTTTTGATCTGTAGTGCTTTCACTTATTCAGTAAGTTGTTGATTGCTCTCAGATAGCTTTGATATGATTCCTTCATATGCATCAGATATGCTACTAGATTCAGATCTAGATGTATCAAATAGGTCATGAATCTCTTCTTCAGATAATCAATCTCACGATAGAAAAGTCTCATGTCCTTCCTCTTAATCAACATCTCCTTGAGTTTCTCTTTGGCTTCCTTGTATTGTTCGACATAGATCTGTAGTTGTAACTTCTGATTCTAATTAATTATTTCAAGTGTATACCTCTCCATTGTAAGATATTTTCTCTTCAACTATATAAACTTCAAAATAAAAGAACCTAGCTCTAATACCAATTGTTGAGATAATGGAAAGAGTGTGTACTCAGAGGGGAGGGGTGAATCAGTACCCTTAAAAACTTTAGTCAATTCTTTGTAACCAATGTCCTGTTTTAATCGACTGAGTAGATTGAAAACATATAGTATCAATGTTGAAATGTAAATGCATGTAAAATAAACATTACACATACATGAAATTAAGTACTCATGACACTAGTATTTTGGTATCGTAGAAAACCCCTGTTAGAAGGTAAAAACTATGGTGGGGATGAGATCCACAAAACTTCACTACAATAGTAATAAAGATAGCTTGTTAAAGCTTTGTAAAATGATCACTTATGATGATCTTACCCTGTTAGGAGTAACAAAAAGATCAACTAGATCTACCTTGTGTGATGATTTAGCAACACAATCTATGTGTGCACTCGGTTAAGAGATTTACAATAAGACATTTAAGTCTACTCTGTTAACAGATTTAGAGGTCTATTACAATTGTTAGAGAGTAACAGAAAGTTGATCTGAAATATATACAATCTCAATATTGCTGATATAGATCCATTAAGTCATACAAAACATATCACCTCAATGTGAATGATAATACCTTATGTTTTGTTCTACTCAGTAGCCTTGCCTTAGTTTTATAAACTGATTTCGACAATGTAGTCTCTGTCCTTGAAATCCCCTATCTGATCTTTGATGTCTATAGTATGGAAGCTACTTGATCATTTCTTGATCAACATACATTACAAAATTGACATATATACATTTATATATCAAATGATGTGACCTAATTAGGGCTCAACAATTACATCCTTGCCCTAAGATTAACAGTGTACATAATTTACCTTGATCATCTACACATAGGAGAAATAAACAATTAATGTTGTAAATACATAATTAATGTCCTCCTCGATCATGTAAATCATTATCTAGGTTGGCTCAAAATTTGTTACATAGAATAATGTGCCATAACAAAATTTATGTGGACTCTGTTCCACTCGGTTAATGTTGTCTCTCGGTGCTCAGTGTATACTGTGTATCTCGATTATACTGGTGTTCGGTTATTTTGTGTAGCTAGGTGTTGTCTGTTTCTTGGTATAGTCTGTTTACTCAGGTATCACTGTACTCGGTTAACTCTGGGTGTGATCAGTGATCTCAGTTAACTCTACACTTTGGTGGTATATACCGATTGTCTTGTTTGACTCTGTCACCGACTATCCATTATATCTGCTTGATAACTAATGAAAAATCCAATGTGCAATTGGAGTAACATGTCTGTCTCATCAAAACATATGTTGATATCAATGAAAAAACATGAATGCCAACAACTACAACATAAACCAATTCCAACAATCTCCCCCTTTGGCATTGATGGCAACATATGAGAAAATTCATCAATCAAAAAAGTACCTATCTCAATACCTATCTTAATACAATCTTTTCAATATCCTCTACACAACTCTCTCTAAAACCGTAGGGATTTTCCATAGTCTCTCTTCACAAAATCTCTCCCCCTTTGAAATCAATGGAAATCGGTGTCATTATTCCACTTCTTACCATCTTTCCTCTGTAAGGTGTAGCTTTTTCAAATATTAATGCCTACAACAATAAAATGCTTAATCAATCAACTATGTTCTATTTTGTTCCTGTGATCACTCCCCCTGAGAAGTAGATCCATACATCAAGTCTAGAAAATGATATAGCTTTGAAAGCCATTGGACTGATGCATTCCTACATCAATTAGTTCTTGCAAGGAGGGGCTCTCACCCCAAGCATACCTCTGAGGTAGTCAAAGGCATCCTTTGACAAAGGTTTTGTAAATATATCTTTGATTTTTTCCTTTGTGTTGATATACTCCAATCTAATATCCTTCTCTGCAACCTTGTCTCTCAAGAAATGATGCTATTTGAAATATTTTTAGTCTTCGAATGCATATCTGAATTCTTTGACATATTCACTGTGCTAGTGTTATCACAATGAATAACCACTGGCTCATCAAAATTTATCCCAATTTCCTTCAACATTTGCTTCATCCAAACAATCTGTGTGAAATTTATAGCAGCAACAACATACTCTGATTCAACAGTAAACTGAGCTATACAATCATTCTTCTTTCTTAACCAAGAACCCAATCTTTTCCCAAGAAAAAATGCACCACCACTTGTACTCTTTCTGTCATCAACATTTCTAGCCCAATCAACATCAGTATAAGCATGCAAAACAAAATCATTAGATTTTTATACCATAAGCCATATTCTAGTGTTCCTTTTAGATATCTAAATACTCTTTTTATAGAAGCGAGGTGAGTTTCTTTAGGATTTTCTTGATATCTTTCCATAATTCCAACCGCATTAGCAATATCTGGTCTAGTGTGGGTCAGATATTGTAAGCCTCCAATCATAGATATATACTTTGTCTGAAAAACACTCTAAGATTCATCAGTAGTGGTAAGCTTGTAACCAGTAACCATAGGTGTTCCAACAGGTTTACAATCTTCCATTCCAAAAAAATTCAACATTTCCTTAAGATACTTGGTCAAAGAAATAAAAATAACATTCTTGTTTTTATTTATTTGCAGTCCAAGGAAAAATTTCATTTCACCAATCATTGACATCTCAAATTCATTTTCCATTTCCTTAGAGAACTTTTTACTCATTTCATCATTATCTCCAAAAATGATATCATCTACAAAAACTTCAACTATTAAAATTCCATCTTCACTAGTTCTTAAGTGCAAATTACTGCTTGTGTTACCTTTTCTGAAACCAAGAGAAAGTAAATACCTGTCCAATATAGAATATCATGCTCTAGGTGATTATTCCATTCCATACAAATCCTTCTTCAATTTGAAAACCATGTCCTCATCACCTGTCAGAGGAAATCCATCAGGTTGTTCAATATATACTTTCTCCTCTAGATCTCCATTCAGAACTATAGATTTCACATCCATCTGATATACATTAAAGTATTTGTGTGCATCATAAGCAAGAAATAATCTTACTACCTCAAGCCTAGAAACATGAGCAATTGTTTCTTAAAATTTTATGCCTTCTCATTGCGGGTAGCCTTTACAAACCAGTCTTTCCTTATTCCTTACAACCATTCCTTCTTCATTCATTTTGTTTCTGAAAACCCATTTAGTCCCTATAACATTCTTATCTTTAGGTCTAGAAAACAATTCCCAAGTGTTATTTTTCTTTATCTATTCCAATTCTTCCTGCATTTCTTTAGTCCAAGATTCATCTCTACATGCCTCATCGGTAGTTTTTGGTTCAACTTGAGAGATCAAACAAATCCCATCTCTTAATCTGGATCTTGTCATCATTCCTTTATTTGCATTTCCAATAATTTGACTTTCAGGATGGTTCTTCTTAACATACCTTGGTGTTTTTGGAGTTTTGGTAGAATCATTTGAATCATTTAGACATACCTCAATCTCATGATCAACCTCAAAAGGTTCTTCTTAATTTTGAGTAACCTCCTTGTTCTTTGTAGTTTGGTTATAGTCATATATTCTTTCCTAAATCTGAAACTTCTCATCAATCCTCACATTAGCACTTTCAATCATCTTGCTCAATCTCATATTAAAACATTTATAAGATTTACTCTTAGTGGAATAACCAAGGAATATTCCTTCATCACTTCTAGCATCAAACTTTCCCATCTCATCATCTCTTTTGATATAGCATTTACTACCAAATATTCTGAAATATTTCATAGTAGGAGCATGATTAAACCATAGTTCATAAGGAGTCTTATTAGTACCTTCTTTGATCTGAATTTTGTTCAAAGTGTAAATAGCAGTACCAACAACTTCTCTCCAATGAACATGTGACACATTTCCTTCAAGCAACATAGTTCTAACAACATCTAATCTAGTTTTGTTTCTTTACTCTGCATTCCCATTTTGTTGTGGTGTCCTAGGAGTGGATGTTTGTCTGTATATTCCATGCTCTTTGCAGTAGGTATTGAACAAATATGAATTAAATTATCCACCTCTATCTGATCTGAAACATTTTATCTTCAAACCTGATTCATTCTCAATTTTTGCTTTGAATATCTTGAATTTATCAAAAGCCTCAGATTTCTCTCTAAGATATGTAACCCACATCATCCTAGAAAAGTCATCAACAAAAAATTATGAAATACCTTTCACCGTAGTAAGATCTTTTTCTTGTAGGACCACACAGATCTGTATGCACCATATCCAACTTCCCTTTCACTGAGTAATATTTTTAAAAAAAGTTGCTTCTAGTTTGTTTATCCATCACACATTCTCTACACATGGTGTTAGCAGGTTTCACAATCTTTGGTAGATCTCTAACAACATTATTCATACTTTCTTTTAGAATGTTATCAAAATTTACATGACATAATATTCTATGCCATAACCAACTATCATCAACCTTCACAACAAAACAAGAAAATTTTGTAGTGTTCAACTAAAAAACAATACCTCTTGACTTGGTACCAGATGCTATCAAATCTCTCATCTTACTTATGATAGAACATTTCCCATCATTGAACTTCAAATGATAACCTTTGTCAACAAGCTGTCCAACACTCAAAAAATTATGCTTAAGTCCATCAACACGTAATACATCATCAGTATTAGTTTTACCATCAAGAGAAATCGATATTGTCACCAAATCTGACTACACCACCATCATATTTAGTTAGATGAATAAACTTGTTTCTATCACCATTCATATGATGCGACCAACCACTGTCTATGATCCATTAAAATTTCTTTTCAACATGTGAAACTAGGGCTTTCTCTTCATGAATAGGTTCATCATCTTTAATAGCAATAAATCCAATTTCATTATAATCCACAACATCATCATCAGATACTCCTTCACTAGCATAGTAACATTCCTTATCCTTGGACTATTTAGGTCTATAAAACTTAGATTTATGTTTAGGAACCCTTGTAGGATATCTAGATGCAAAATGACCTATCTTATGGCATGAAAATTTTTTCAGAGGTAAATTCCCTTCAAACTTACCCTTACCTCTCTTTTCTCTTCTTGCGATCAGGGTCACAATTTCATCTAATTCCTCTATTCTTCCTGTATCTTTTCTCAATCATCATAAAATGAGTTCTCATCTTGTTCTTCCAACTATCAAAGTTTTCAAAATCTAACTTCAGACTATCCTTTCTATATTACACTAGGTTCAGGATCACTTCAAGCTTTTAAGCTTTCTCTTGAAGGACTATAATCTCTGATACCAATTTTTAGCAATAATAGTCCACCAAAACAACTAAGAGGGGGGGTGAATCAGTTGTGTGCCAATATTCAAAATTTAACCTTTAAAAATCAAAAGATAAATGCAATTATGAACATATTATCAAAAACACCATAACACAACCATTTTTTGTCAAGCAAACCCTGTTAAGGGAAAAACCCCAGTGGGAATTAGCACCCACAAAAATGCACTGAAAGCATAGTATCCCAGTTAGGAGCTTATTGTTACATACATTGCAGTCCCTGTTAAAGGACATACCATGTTAGGAGTCAAGAGAAACAACATGCTCACTGCCTTGGCTCACTACCTAAAGAAGGTTAAATCCACCTTCAGGACATACTGTCCAAAATACAGATGTATATAAGATATACAATCCAATGAATCAACTGATAGAAACAACTTTTCTAAAATAGTTCCAATGAAGTTCTTCAATCACAACCACTGCCCTACATCCAACAGACTTCACAAACACAAGCTCACAGCTTTCACACTTCATGTTCCCATCTCACTTCTCCATAAAATAAAACAACTTTCTTTTATACAAGTTTACAATAAGCAATTAGGTCAGCCAATTAAGACTTCCCCAATGTACAAATAATTACATAATCCTTTGCTAACATACACACGATACCTATAACAAGTAAACATCAATTACAATTCATCAAATATTCCAAGATTCGCAATCCATGCTCGTCATCCATAAAACACGCTACATCTCTGAAGTCGGTCCCAAATAGGTCTTCTCCATAACACACGCCACAGCTGACATCACCAAGATTCTTGCGACCCAAGAATCATAAAAAAAATTCCTCAACATGTCTTCTGTCATTACTCAAGCTCACATAACATGAATCATTCTCACACTCAAGTTATCATCAAAATTCAGAGACTAACTCTGTCACAATTCTCTGCCACTGTTCTGCAAACAGCCTTCACCAAAATCCTTGTAACTCAAACAAACAGAAACATAAAATTAATAGACCTTACATATAAGATCAAAGCTCATCCCTATACACATCCCCATCTTCACATACTATGAAACATTCATAGAGTTCCCGTACACTTCTTTTAGTCATCCATGCACCAGTGATAACTAGTCTTTCTGTCTCATCATAAACATATGTTGACATCAATGACAAAACATGAATGCCAAAAAATACAACAGAAATGAGTTCCAACAGATATTTGAATATATGTTTATATAAATATAGGAAATAGGGCATTAAAAAATGAGATACAAATCTATCCATAAATTTTTTTTACCTTAAACTTTTTGGGTGCCAAAACTCAATTGTTAAAATTAAGAAAAGTAATGATTGAAAACTAACAAATCTCAATCTCAAATTTTTCATCGGAGTATATAAAGGTTTCAAGTTTGGTGCAAAAAAATAAATGCAACTCCATGGCATGGGCAATGATAATGATTATATAACAGTGTGCCTTCTGGTTCACCCCTTTACCATTATAGACATGAAGAAGAAGTCCTCTAGTGATCATCGATCATTCTTCTTACATTGGTTTCTACGGAATAGCCCTCGCAAAGTACATGACAATCTACACAAATTTACATCAAAGGAAGTAGACCCCCCTCTAAAATCACTCCATGTCACATTCCAAGGAATAAACATAAAATAGCCACAAGAAATGGTTATAAAATCATAAAAAGAACAATGCCAAAACTAGAAGGTAAAGCATAAATAACAATAATTCATGACACGCTGACAAAATAGCTAATGCCTAGAAAAAAAAAATTAATAAAAGAATTCATGAGATGATGTTGATTTAAAAGGGAAGTAAACAAGACATACCAAAATAAGATTACACACTAGACGAAGGCATAGCAAATGAAAACGTCACCAAAGGATGGGTATTACAACATCAAAAATATGTTTGAGGAGATTCAAATGTGAAAAACTCCTTTAAGTCAAACTCCTTAGTACACAAATATAATGGTGAGAATTAAGATTGAACATTACATTTGTAAACATACAAATGATTTATATGCATTTGTAAATTCAAAACCAATGGTGAGAATTAAGATTGAACATTACATTTCTAAACATACAAATGATTTATATGCATTTGTAAATTTAGTTCTTTTATTATCATTTAGAATTGAAGTGTTCTCTATTAATTTCTCTCACAAATCTTTACTATTATATTAGACCATGAATGAATGTTTATAAATATCATGACATGCCATGTGTTTCATTAGCTCACAACTAGTAAAAGAGGGTAAGAGGATTAAATGAGTTCAATGCCTCAAATTTTAGGCATCTTTCTCATGTTGCTCAACTTGATTCAAATTAATCCTACACCCCCAAAAATAATTTTAAGGGATAAAACAATAATCTCAAGGTAAAGTATGAATTTATGGGAATTAGTGCAAAATAAGGATGTAGGAAGAATGAAAGGGGATCAATTTGTGAGCTAAATCTAATAGAAGAGTGTCATTTGTCAATATGTTATTATATTAGAACATTTTGTTAAGACAAACACATATTATAAATTATTGTCTAAGACCACTATAAATTATTTGCATTCAACCTTTAAAATAGTTCTTATTATCATCAACAATTTTCTACATTTAAGTAAAGGTGTAAGACTAATCCCTTTACAATGGTTCACATACTCATCAACATCATTGTGAGGAAAATCACACACATCACATAAATATGTATGAGAAAAAATAAATAAATGACCATTCTAAATATACGAGTTGGGTTTGAATGCAGTGGGACAGATGTAAGTTTATAATTACATTGAGGGGTGAAACTCTAATGGTAATAAGACATGAGTCATATTGACATGAGTGTGCTCATAAAATCCCCTTAACATAAATTTCATGGTTAATTACACATCAAATTAATATTTTAAAATGGTATTTGTATATGTAAATTTATTAAAATTTTGAAAGTTAAACATAACACGAGATAGTTTAATTATTTAAATATCTTAAATATAATCTTAAAGTTACATTTATATATTGATTTTTAAAATAGACTAAATTTTGAGTATTAGTTGCGCAGTCGCGGTCATGTCTTATCAAGTCAAGTTAGGTATGAGAGTGAGCGACTGGGTCACTAATCGGTCTTAATCGCACAGTTGCGATGCATTTTTGAAGTCAAGATATTAATATGTGACTGAGCAAGTAGGTTTTGTTTTGTTGGTTGTTCACTCGCAGCTGATCAGGTTCTTTGTTAAAATTCTCAGCAAGTTAGCGATGAGTTGAGTTTTTAAGTATCGTGCAATCGCGGTGGTTCTAAGTCTTTCATTTTTGGGTCTACAACTGAGCAAGTTTCATAAGTTAAGGTTGATCGCACACTCGGGCTTAGTTATTATGTATATCTTTTGAAACCGCGAGTGCGTGATGAAGTCTTATTCTAGAAAGTGCTCACTCGTGTAGGTTTTGACTGTTGTGTTTTGTGCAGTGCGAGTATGTGATGTGTTATGCATTCATTATCAAATGGTCCTTGTCGCTCAGTCACGCGGTGGATATGCAATGTTATAAAGTGTGCGAGTGCATGACTAAATGTTTAAGTTTTGTTCCCGCTCACTCGCCAATGACTTTTTGTCTCCAATTTTAAGCTCGCGAGTGCGTGATGAAAGAAATGATAGGTTATCGCTCTCCCTCAGCTATAAAGTCAAGTGAAAAGATGCTCGCGGGTGCGTGATGAAGAAAGGTGGAAAGTTGTTGCTCAGTTGCTCATGAAGAAAACTCAGTCAAGAAAGATCAGTGAGCGAGAGATTAATACATGATTAAGGCACTCGCTTAGTCGTGAAGGATTCATTGATAAGGAAATATCAGTAGCAAGTATGTGACACAATGAAAAAGGGGTCATCACTCACTCGCTAATGCTTATGAGCTGGAAAATCTTGTAGCGCAAGTGAGCGATTAAGTTAAAATGCATAAAGAAAGTAGTCGTCGCTCACCTGCTAAGATATAAACACAAATCAGAAAGCCATGGCGACTGCACGACCAAAAAGTAATACATGATTGTTTTGAAAACCCTCTCACTCAATCAAGAAAAAGACATGATAAGTGAGGATCAGCGAGTGTGTGAATAAGAAGTGACTGAGTAATGGAGATCATGTCGCTCATTCGCAAAATCTTAATGAAAGTAAAGTTCTGAGTGGCGAGTCCTCGATTGATGAAAAGAAAAAGTGATGTCACTTACTGGCTCAAATACAAACATAAAGCATTAAGGGATAGTGAGTGCACGATTGTGAAATAATGAAGCTGTCAGTTAGGTCATCGTCTGGTCGTGAAACATACAAGCTAAAGCAAAGATAGAGTGCGAGTGCATGATTGACAGAAAGAAAGGTCTTGTCACTCACTCACAAGGAAAAACTTGAATGTCAAAAAGGTACAGCGAGTTGGCAACAAATTGACATGTGGTTCATTTCAAGCCTACGAGGGAAAAATGGGAAACAAGGTGAGTACTTTTTCCAGCAGGGATCATACAATTTGAATTAATGGAAGCATTAGTTATAGAGAGATGATTGCGTAATTCTGCAAGTGCAAGAATTTGACATTCAATTGGACAAGACGCCGATTTGATGACTATAAGTTTGAATGATTGAACTTGATTTTGTACAACTTTAATTTCTGCATCCTAAGATTTTCTATAAAGAGGGATAGAGCTTGTTTGTGTGAAATAGTTTGTCTGAGATAGTAATTTGAAGAGGAAGGATGAGTCAAGCTATTGTTCTTGATGCTTCACATGGGTCTGAAAAGAGAGAGGTTACACCAAAAAGATACATGGAAGAATTTGCCAAGTTACTGCCTGGGACTCTGAATACAAACAGTGCAAATTGGGATGAATGGAAAGATAGATGGTGCCAATGTAGAAACCCAGTCACCCCAAATTACTCTGGTAATACCTTGTTCCATTATTTCTGGAATAATAGGATTAAAGCAAACCCCATTTGCAATCCATGGGATTTGAATATGGTGAAATTGATTGTGCCTGACGTCTATGTTGACATAGGCCTTATTAGGGAACTAGCTAAGAACTACTGCCCGGTAGCTAGGGTAATCAGGAAGAAGAATAAAGAAACCCTAGTTTCCATAGACAAGAGGTCAGTGGCAGAAGTGTTTGGAATCACTGGTGCATTGTGCACAGATATTGATTTAAAGAAGATTCAGGCAGACTATGTCAAGAGAGAGCATTTGATTAAGAAATATGAAATGCCCAAATTCATGCCCAGAGTAGATAGGCACCTGGTAAAAATCCCAGACAATCTCAAACCACCTTTTGAATTATCCTTGTTTCAGCACTACATAAAGTGCACGGTGTATGGTTTGAGAAGATTTTTAGGTTTTGATGGAGATTCTACAGTGCCTCAAGATGTACTCGTGATGGCTATGAATATTCAGCACCCATAGTTTAATACTGATTATGACTATGTGGAATACATAGTTGATGCTATTCATGCTGCATTAGTGGAGATACAGTCAGATGCCCCAGTACCTACCTTCAAGCATTATTCTCATCTGATGTATATGATTCTATATTACAACAGGGCTTCTATGGATAAAGAGCTTGAATTGTTTTTTTTAGAGTATGGTGTTGATGCACCAATCCAAAGATGGACTCAGGTATGGGATAGTTAATCCATCAACTCATCATTTGTATGCTTTTGCAATTGGATTGTGGATCCAATTTTAAATTTATTGGGAACAGATAGGCATAGACTTCCATTTGAAATCAAAAAAGTCTTGAGACCTTGGGATTATGTTCCAAACTGGCCTATCTCTCACAATTGGGGTGAAATTTTCTTCTTTGATTACATTACTATCATCAGAGTATATGGTTGTACACAACCACCTCACATCCTCCCCAATTTTGTTCCTCTTAGGATTGCATTCCTAGAATTTATTTGGCAAATCACTTGGGTTGATAAAGATTTTTTAGAGGGACATAGAAAGGGTACTTATATCCCTAGATTATGGGTAGGTTTTGACTTCTCCATTGTGAAAAGAGTTTTTGATCTAATTAATGACTTCTTCAAACAATATAGAATGTCTACGGCAATTTCTAGGTTTTGTGATCCAAAACAATTTATGCAAACAACCCTGAGAAGAATGACTCCTTGGCAAAAGATTAGAGATCATGAGCCACTGGATGATGAAGATGTTGTAAGGAATAAGTTAAGTAAGAATGAAGTACATGAGAGGAGAAGGAAATGGAATAACCTCCTTACGGCAGAAGCTGAATGGAAAGAGTCAAACAATTCCTTCTTTGGTTTTTTCCATGATCTCCCATACCTGCAAAGAACAGAGGAAATGCTTAAATCCTATGACACCCTAATGGCACAAGTACCGCAGTTTAGTGTTGAGGATGCACAGTCTCAAGGGTCCCCAATTCCTGTTGCATTGCATGACCCAGAACATCAGGAAAAACAAGAGGAAGAGCATCAAGAAGAAGAAGAGGCTGGTGAGGAAGCTACCTCTACTAGAGAACCACCTGGGAAGAAACAAAAGAAAGAACACAAAATGATGCAAGATAGGAAAAGTATGGCCAAGGCTGTGATTACTAAGCATGGCAAATATTTTAGAAATTTAAAAAGACAATTACAAAAAGAGCCTCCAACTAAAGGCCAAGGGGACAACCAAATGGTTATGTTTGAAAAGGATGACGAGAGAGTCATGATAGCTAATGAATTCATGAAAGATGATGAATTCACAAGGTCTAAAGAGTTCAAGACTTTTTTAATAAAGTTGAAACAAAATGACTTGAGGCAAGGATTGACTACATGTGAAGAAAGTGTAGATAAAAATGAAGAGATTGTAAAAACACTATAGGATTATGATCCTGAGAGTGAACTAATCACTGTGGAGAAAGCCAGGTTATTGGTACAAAATATTAGAGTGATGCTGATGCCTAGTTGGGACTTACAGTACACATTTATCATTGATCAAATTAGGAGGCAAGAAGATCCCCTGTTGAAAATAGAGTTTGAGATGGATGAAGTTTTGAAAGGATCAGGATTTGATCCTAAATCCAAGACTCTTGCTATATGGTCATTGGCCCCTGCTACACAAAAGCCTCTGGTCATGACTATCAGAGAAGAAAAGAGGGTAGACAGAATGATATGGAATTTGCAAAACACTATAGACACTGAGATAGCTCAGTTAATGACACAAGTCTCATTCATGAACTTTGCAAAGGTTGATGACCTGTCTAAGAGGTATGAAACAACTTTTGGCCAAATGATGGGCTTATCAAAAAAGCATGAAAAGGTGGTGGTTCAGAACCACACATTAGAAGAAGAAATTGCTAATTTGAAAGAGGAGTTAGTGGAGAGTAAAAGAGAAAAGACTCTAATTCCTCAAGAAGTGTCAAAGACTGAAACAGATGTTTCCACAGAGGCAAAATAGGATTCAGAAATAGTAGAAGGCCATTCCAAAGAAATGTCACAAGGACAGAGCATAAGTGTCATGTCCATCATATTGCCAATACTTCAACATCGAATTGATGTTCTGAAGCAGAAGACTGATATAGTGTATACACTATATGGTTCATCGCAGGAAGCATCGTAGGTAGTTGTTGATGCTATGACATTTTTGGAGACTATCTTTAAAACTTGGTTAGGAAGAGACAGGTTAATGAAAAAATTAAAGAAAACTATGTTATACGGTGATGATTTTCCTGACAAGATCACAGATACAATATAAATGATCAATGAGGTGAATAACACATATGGTTTCTTCAATGGTAAGGTTGATCTAATAAATAATAAGTTGCAACTATTTGGTGA
Organism: Thuja plicata; assembly: GCA_018584345.1. Lineage (NCBI taxonomy): Eukaryota > Viridiplantae > Streptophyta > Pinopsida > Cupressales > Cupressaceae > Thuja > Thuja plicata. The sequence goes on from MU223584.1 coordinate 2,654,459, forward strand.
CCAGTGCCCTCCCTTGATCCCAAAAATATATGATGAAGCTGGCATTCTGAAGCTACAGTCAGATTGGACAAATAGATTTGATGGGATATTCACAGATGAGGAGATGAAAAAACGCTTAGAAAAGGAAGCAAATGCTCAATACTGCAATGAATTGATTGATAACCTATTCAAGGTTGAGAGAGACATGGAGAAATTTGTTTGAGAGGCCAGATCAACCGTTGATGCTAGATCGACAGAGGTTGTTTCCAAATTGGAACAGGTGAAGAATTTTGATTGGCCCACCGCCAAAGAGGTAAATAGGTGGGAAGCGAAGGGAGTCCTTAGAGATAATGACCTTTTAAAGAGGGAATTATATGAACTCTTGCTTATCAAGCAAAAAAATGATGAAGCTAGAGAGGAGCAGATTATAAATGCAATCACTAAGAGAGAAAATTTGAAAAAATGGGTTGCCCAATTAAAATTGGTAGCTCAGGGTGCTAATGAGGGATTTAATGGCTTGAATAAAGAACTGTTTGGAGATGTAGACACCCTGAGAAAAGAATGCCAAGAAAGAGAACACCTGCTTAAGAAAAATGATCCCAAACATACAAGCCCTGTGGTGAGGCAAGTCATCAATTATGAAAGTCAAAAACCCCCTAAGTCTCTAACACCCACACCAAATGTATCATCAGTTAATGTCGCACAAACAGGTGTTGAAAAGGGAAAACAAAAGCTCATAGGTATTAAATTCTCTGAACCTAAGACTGAACAATGTATATCTCAAGATATTTTTTCACTGGATATGTAATTAGAAAGGGCTAGAAAGGCCAAAGATGATATTGAAAAATAGTTGGAAAGGGCGGAGTTAGAATTTGTTGCTGTCGAGATGAAAAGAAGGATTTCCTTTTTGAGTCCCATAACTAATCCCAATGTAACAAATAATACTACTAAAAACTAATCAAACTATGTCTGTATTTAATTCTAATATTCAGACCAATAATGCTAACACAAGTACCCATACATATGGTGCGGCTCAAACAGTTGCATCACTGTTAGGAGTAAGTGGACTCAATAGAAATATTAGTCACCAAAATGTAGGCATTGGCCATAACATTGGTGGTATTGGTCAGAGTGCTGACCAAAATATGGGCACTAATTTTCAAAGAAGACCTATTCATTTGGAGAGATATAGGCAATTGTTTTTGGATGGTATCCTTGGCCAACCAAACCCTATCCCTAATGAGGTCAGAGACAAGATTCCCAAATTCAGTGGGAATAATGGAATAGCTGGTGAAGAACATTATAAAGTATTTTTGGATACAATGAATGATTATGAGATTGAAGACAAGGATGCTGTGATGAAATTATTTGTGCAATCCTTAACTGAGGATGCAAGAGACTGGTACCAAGGTTTGCCTGATCACAGTATCTATTCTTGGGATGAATTTGTTATAAGTTTCAAAGAACAATATGGTGACAAGATAAATTCTAGCTTTATGTTGAATGAATTTTGTTAGAGTAATAAAGTGATTCCACTTATTGATTAAATCGTATTGATTTAATTATTAAGTCACTTATTATCTCTCTTTTACTTAAGCTAAACTTTAGGCATATAATAATTAATTCTTTTATTAATTATTATTATGCAACCTAGATTTTCCCTTTAGGGTTTCCCATTTAGGGTTTTGGTATCCTTTTATAAGGATTCTCTCTTTGTAAATTATTCAATTCGATGGTTATAAATTAATTGAGGATGTTATTGCATTAAGAGTTTTTCTCCATTGTTTTGCACAATATGTTTCTTCTTCCATCAATCTGTGATTTTTGGCCTCCATAGCATTTTTGCTTCTCTCTTTCTGTGACAGGTTTGCATGCAAGTGATTCTTGGGAGTTGTGGGTTGATATTTTTCATCAACTCCAATATGGTATCAGAGCTCTAGATCTTCATGTCCCTGTTCTCTTCATGAGAGATTTGGCCTTGTTCTTTAATCTATGTTTTTGAGAGGTTTTTGTCTCAGATTTTTGTGGTTTTGGGGAGGATCTTTTATTTGGAGCAGTTTGAGAAAAAACTAACATCTGGGTTGTGTCTGAAATACCCCCAAAACCCCTATTTTCATATAAGGCACATCTTATTTGGACACAGTTGAAATCTGGGCCTTCTTTTTTGCTTGCATGACCTCGACACATTTTTTAGGCAAAAATCTACCTCGATTTCCGTGTCACTAATGTCAGCAACCACAGGCCCCAAGATTTTTTAAATTTTTTCAAAAAAAAAAAAAAAAATTGTGTTTTTTTTATATATAAAAAAGCATGTGTTTTTTTATGTTTTTTTCTTAAAAAAAACATAATGTTTTTTTATTGTTTTTTTTATTAAAAAATAATATCTTTTTCTGCCATTTTGGTGGGAAATTTGGAGGCAGAATTTTTTCTGGAGGAATTGTCAGTTTAGCAGGGCTCCGCCAATTTTGGCAGAGGTTCATGAGGTTCACTTCTGTTTTGACCTCCCAGTGGTTTTTTGGTCATATATGGAGCAAACGAAGGCCGATTTTTGACTTCCTTATATTTTCAGCAAGCTCTTTCCGAGACGGACATCTTTCTGGAGGATATATTTTCTGACTTTTCCATCTTGCAGGTTTTTTCACCTGTCAAAGTCAGCGATCTATTTTGCACTCTAGGAGCCATATCTTGCTCTTCTGGACTCTGTTTTTTGACTTCCGCATGGCATCAAAAAGCTGGTTCTTTTCCTGTTTTTTCTTCTATAGGTCTCACACCCATATTCTGCTCCAAGTATCTATGTATTTAGTTTTTTTCTTTATGGCATCCTGGTAGATATCTTGGATGTTTCAGGTCCTGGGATTGTTTCCTTTTGTGAACTTTGTATACACCTTTTTCTGTAGCTTTCTTTTGTAAATGCACTAAAATAAAGTGCCTGCAGTTGTATATCTGGGATCTTGTACACCTTGTTCTTGTTTGTACTCGCACTCAGTTATAAAGTGTCATGGGGGGGGTTATGATGTTTTGCCTTTTGTGCTCATCCATCTTTGTCAAATGAGTGTCCCTTCCACGACATTAGCCTCATGATGTGTGTCTAGAAGATCATTTCTTCTACTTTGACACCGCTCTTTATCCTGTGCTTGTACCTTCTTCTACACTATTGGTGTTCCTAATTCTTCTTCTTGCAATTGTTTTTGGCATTGCATTTTAGTGTTCCTGTCAGACCTCTCCATGTTCAGCATTATGGGGGGTATCTCCTGTTGGTTCTAATGCTTCCTTGGTTCGATGGAGTGATCTATGTATTCAGTATTTTATCCTATGTACTAGGTGGATGCAGTGGTTGGTACCTATGCATTTTGGTGAGATGGATCATTTACCATATGGACACTCTTCTTTCATTCCTATTTTGGAGGCATTCTTCCATCTTCGATTGATCATCTCTTCAGGCTTTGCTTAAATTATTCTCTACCTGTTCATGTTCTATTACAGTGGAGGTTCCAGCAGTTATTTTTTTACAGTGTTTGCAGCTTCATGCTTCAGAGGTGTTCTACATGTTCTTTCTATGTTCCTATTTTCTGGGACTTTCTCTAGTTTGGAGGCTTCTTCAGTCCTTCTCTAGGCTTCATCTCTTTTTGGAGTAGGGTTTTTCCCATGTGGATTTCTCTATTTCTCCTCTTTATAGAGATTTCTGTACTTGGGTACCTCATCAGGCCTTGTTGTCGGGACCCATTTTCCTGTATTCAGTAGCTATTTCTAAGTTTTAGCTTCTCCCTAAGTTTATCTTAAGGGGGGGTGTTAGAGTAATAAAGTGATTCCACTTATTAATTAAATCATATTGATTTAATTATTAAGTCACTTATTATCTCTCTTTTACTTA
>MU223584.1:2658358-2681851 GCA_018584345.1 Thuja plicata
TTAGGGTTTTGGTATCCTTTTATAAGGATTCCCTCTTTGTAAATTATTCAATTCGATGGTTATTAATTAATTGAGGATGTTATTGCATTAAGAGTTTTTCTCCATTGTTTTGCACAATATGTTTCCTGTTCCATCAATCTTTGATTTTTGGCCTCCGTAGCTTTTTTGCTTCTCTCTTTCTATGACAGGTTTGCATGCAGGTGATTCTTGGGAGTTGTAGGTTGATAGTTTTCATCAACTCCAATAAATTTAACAGTTTGAAAAAATTTACCAATGAAGGTATTGCTGAATTTAATGTAAGATTTCAAAAGGCTATGTATAAGTTGTTCCAAGCATTAAGACTGGATGAAAATGTATGTGTCACCACTTATTGTAATGCTTTGGATGGAAAAACTACTTACTTGCTTAGAGATAAAGATCCTCAGACTATGAGAGATGCATATTAATTGGCCATAAACATAGAAAGTAATAGAAGAGCTTCTGGTAAGCTTGGTAAAAGGGATGACAGTAGACTCTGGAAAGAGTCAAAAATACAATCAAATAAAAATCCTAAGGAAGAAGACAAGATGGAAATATTGGTGAGTGTAGTGAAAGATCTTTCTGCTAAGGTAGATAAGAATGAGAAGGGTTTTCAAAATAATAGGCCACAATACCAAAGTCAAGATAAGACTTACAGATTGTAAGATTTTCCTTATAAGAATCAGTGGAAGGATGGAAAACCTGTGTCAGAAGAACAAATTGATCTTAAGAACAAAGACATCCCTGGCCCATTGAAAAACAACAATGCTCACAATGTGGAAAATACTCTTTGGTGCATGGCCTATAATATGCCTCATTCCCCTTATCAATGTGCAATAGCTCAGACTATGGTGGAGCAACATGAAAACATTGGAATACAAAAAAGTTAGAGTGAGAAAAAACCTGCAATAAACATGTGTGCACTTACTGTTGAAGATGATGATGGTACTTCAGAGGAAGAGCCACAAGAAAACATGCCAATCACAGTAAATAATACAAGCACTAAGTTAGAGCACTTTCAATTTGGGATGCCTAGTGATGAAGAGATAAGGTTTCTAACTATTGTTGTTGTGACACAAGACAGAAGTTCATACCAGCTTAGGAATAGAAAAGTTGGTCAAAGTGGGAAACAACCTGATTCACCTGTCATTACGAAAGTCATAAATGAAGAAGCTACACAAGGGGAATTGAAGGACACTCTGATTAAAGAAAATAAAGTTACCCCCACTCATGAACAAAAAACAAAACAGTTAAAGGAGAATAAAGGTAACATATCCTTTGATAATGTCATGAGTTTCCCATCTTTTAACATGAAGCAAGCCTTATCTCAAATTAAATTATCTATCCCTTTAATTGAAATGTTTAAAATTAAAGAACACCGAGAAGCGGCCTTTTCATTATTATCTGATTTGCCTGGTATACATGACAGTACTGCTTTGAATGATGAACTGAAAGGTGAGAAATAAGAAAAGGATAGAATCCCAATCTGTTTGGGAAATATAGTTGTTCAAGAGCCAGATCAGATTGATCCTTTTTATGTTACACTGCTCACAAACAATATGTTGCTAAAAAATTGTATGATGGATTCAGGAGCTGCTGCTAATGTGATGAGTTACACTGTTATGAAACAATTGGGTTTAGAGGTGGATACCGCTTGTGGTAGATGTTATGCCATGGACAATAGGGAAGTACCTATAGTAGGAACTTTGCAAGGATTAGAGATAAAACTTACTGCATACCCTGAGGTCACTTTTAAAATAGATGTTGTGGCTGTGGATTCACCACCCCATTATGGAATGCTCTTATCAAGACAATGTGCTACAGCCATTGGAGGATATGTACAATTGGATTTGTCCTTTGCTACCATTTCTATTAATGGGAAAGAAGCAAAATTATTAAGGGAGCCTAGATCTCCTGTTTATGTTGATAAGGTTCAACCAAGCATGTTGAATTGCTTTGTGGATGAAGATATAAATAATTTCAAGGTGGAAAAGATTCAACCATAGTTGAAAAACACAGATCCCATAGTGGAAGAATTAGAATTGCAACAGCTTGGACTATGGCAGATGTATTTTTATGGAGCATGCTCTAGAGAAGGGTCAGGAGCTGGTGTACTATTTGTCTCTCCATCAGGTATTACTTTCAAATATTCATTTTCATTGTCATTTCAATGTACAAACAATACAGTTGAATATGAAGCGTTGATACTGGGACTAGAGATAACAATCAAGCATGGAATTAAGTTATTAAGATTCTTTGGTGATTCAGAGCTAGCTATTTCCCAAATTAGATCAATATATGCTACCAAAAATGATAGGTTGAAACAATATAAGCATGTTGTATGGGATAGCATTGAATTTTTTGATGCATTTTCCATCAATTGGATAGAGAGATCTAAGAATATCATGGCAGATTTTTTGGCTAATGTGGCTTTAAAAAATGATGACTTAACGCTAGCAGGAATATCTATTATGGAAACTAAAACTAGGCCTGTCATTCCTAATAATGTGTATAATGGGAAATTTTTTGAAAGTGATGAGGACATTCTCAATTTTATTCAATCTGTGGATAATTATGAAGAGAAAATTATTGACTATAATAATTTGATAGAGATTATTGATGGGAAAGAGACTATATTTGGCAATGAAATCCTACAGTTACAGACAAATGAAATCCCCAAAGGACTAACTCAATTGGAGGTATTATTTACTAACAATGATAGTCATATGTGTCAAAAATCTACAGCCAATTTGGATGAATTTGAGGAGGTAAACTTGGGATCCGAATGTAACCCCGAGATTGTATATATTGGAAAGAAATTGGCTCCTCATGTGAGGACAAATTTGATTAACTTGCTAAAAATATTCAAGCATGTTTTTGCATGGTCTTATGAAGACCTTAAGGCTTATAGGGAAGATCTCTTTCAACATGAAATCCCGTTAAAAGATTATATTAATCCTTTTAGACAAAAACAAAGGCCAATCAATCCTTTGCTGGCTCCCAAAATGCAGCAAGAGTTGGCAAAGCTCACAGATGCTGGGATCATAAAACCAATCAGGCATTCTTCTTGGGTGTCTAATTTGGTCCCTGTCAGAAAGAAAAATGGAGATATCAGGCTATGTGTTGATTTTAGGAACCTCAAAGTGGCTTCATTAAAAGATAATTATTCTTTACCAAACATGGAGGCAATGCTACAAAGGGTTACTAGCTGTGATTTACTATCCATGATGGATGTTTTTTCTAGTTATAACCAGGTGCTAGTACAAGAAAGTGAGCAATTCAAGACAGCCTTCACAACCCCATGGAGTACATATGTTTATGTAAGAATTCCATTTGGCCTAAGAAATGCAGGAGCTACTTTCCAAAGAACCATGGATGTGGCTTTTAAGGAGTTTATAAATATAATCATGGTGGTGTATCAAGATGATCTTACTGCATATTCCCAAAAGGCTGAGGATCATTGCAAGCATTTGGAAAAGATTTTTACTAAAGACTTGGAATATGGAATTTCTTTAAATCTAAAGAAATGTCATTTTACTGTGATAGAAGGTAAATTATTGGGACATATAGTATCTAAAGAAGGTGTCAAGATTGATCCTGAGAGATTGGAAGCCATTAACAAAATCTTGTTAGTAATAACTAAGAGGGGGGGTGAATCAGTGGCCTCAACAGATTTATCCAATTTAATCCACTAATCAATACTTCTCCAATTATTAAGTCCCAACAAGATGTATGCCATTGAAATCTTTGAAACAAATAACTGTCTATCAGTTTACCTTGTCTATCCTTATTCTCCTTGATAATCGATAAGCAGTAAACTGCATTTACCGATACTCAGTAAATATGTAGAGCATACCAGTCAATCCATAAATGCATATGCAAAATGTAAAGTAGTAAAGTGATAAATCATACACATATAACACAAGGATTTTAATGTGGAAACCCTGTTAAGGGAAAAACCACTGGGACCGGTACCCCAAATTTTCACTCTTCTGAAGTGAGCCCTGTTAGGAGCCAACCCTGTTAAAGGTTACAAACACACTGTTAAGTGTGACCTTGTTAGAGGATTTTCAATACATAGGTTGTCACTAAGTATCTGGCATCTACGCTACCATCCTTGAATCAGTCTCATGACTGTCGGTAGGCTTTATGCAAATCTTACTACCATCCTTAAATCAGCCTCCTTCTTAGACTATCAATAGGCTTTAGGTAAGACCAGTGCTACTATCATGAGTCAACCTTCTGGTAATTTGTTAAGATATACCTCAATTACAAAAGACTGTTAATTCCTGCTCTGTTAAGAGACTTAATGCTTCAATGGTTAAACTGAAATAAAATGACATGTTTCTAATGCAACTTAATTGCAGATTTTCAGATCTATTTACTTACAATATCTTTCTGATCAATGTATCAATATGATTCCTTTGTACTCAACTCTTTCTGCTCTGTGATGTTGTGCTTCTCAGTCCATCGGTGTCTGCAGAATTCTTTAGCTCTCCCTCAGCTTGATTGATCAGGACTGCATGAAGTTAATCCTTCATCAGTTTCTCTTCAGCATCTTCTATCAGTTCACTCCCCCGTGTATCTGATTGCTTCTCGACCACCACACTATGAGAATGAATTATGATTGTCTCTTAAATAGACATGATTTCCTTAATTCTAGGTTCTTGATTCTTGATTCTTGGCATGAACAATAATCCATCCAATTCGATTTATGGCTTTAACTCCTAATTTATCTCGTAGTTATCTTCTTTCCAACTGTACAATTCAATTTACTTAACTAGGTTTGAAAAAAACAAATAAAACAACTAGTTAAGTCTATCTATTAGCTCTGCCAGCTAGATATTTTGTCATTTTCTGATCTCTCTGTTCTGTCAGTCAAATCTGCAGTTTGTCGCCAGTGACAACTGTCAGTTCTGTCGGTGTTGCTTTAGTTAGCTTCGAGATCTCCGTATGTCAGGCATCATTGGATCTTGTTCTTCAGGCAACACTGTGTTAAGCTCGTCGGGCATCCTTTAATTCTTCTTCGTCGGGAAATACTATCTTCTACTCATCGGGCATCACTGTGACTTTTATCTCTATCTTTACCGATGGTGTGCACTCTGCCAGTGTAGTCTGTCACATAGTGAATACTAGACTTTTATGCATTGTTGAAAGCATAACCTTTATTCCATTGATTCTCTGAAGTCTTTGGCATTATGTATATGACCATACAGATGATATCAAGTTGACATCAATGACAATACAAACCATTAACTGATTTAATGTCTTGCATCATCCTCAACTTAATATAGTCAACCATTTAATCAGTTACATGTCATCAACTCTTGCCTCCTAAAAACATCAAAGGTGTTCAGTCCTTTTTGTGAAAAGTAAATTTTGTGAGGAGATTCATTGCAAAATTTGCTGAGATAGTCAAGCCTATTGTTAAATTGTTAAAGAAAAATGCTAAGTTTGAATGGGGTAAGAACTCTCAGGTAGCGTTTGATGAGATAAAAGTAGCTATTTAGCAAGCGCCTGTACTAAAATCTCTGGATTATGAAAAGCCTTTTTCTATATTTTGTTTTGCTTCATTCCATACAATTGTTGTAGTACTTTTGCAAAAAGATGATGAAGGTTTTGATCATCCCATAGCATTTTTGAGTAAGTCTCTGCAAGTAGCAGAACTCAATTATGAGATAATGGAGAAACAAGCATATGCATTGGTCAAGGCAGTCAAATTTTTCAGACCTTATTTGGTTTGTGCAAAGATAACTGCTTATGTGCCACATGCTAAAGTCAAAGCTATATTGTCTCAGTCTGAAGTTACAGGAAAGAGGTGTAAGTGGATCAACAAAATTCAAGAATTTAATCTGGAAATTCAAGTTACCAAATTGGTAAGGGGTTTGGGTTTGGCCAAACTAAAGACTGACACTAACATGGAGCTAGCTCAAGTCAATAATGTGCAAACAATAAATATGAACTTAACTAGTATAGAATTGCAGTCATGGTACACTGATATAGTGTTTTTCTAAAAAATGGTAAGTGTCTAGAGCATATGTTAGATAATCAAAAAAGGAATCTGAAATTACAGGCTTAGAGGTATGCCTTGATACGAGGTGATTTATTTTGGAAAAATAAGAATGGAATTTTGTTACTCTGTCTAGATAAATCATAATCTGAAAGAGTTTTGAATGAAATGCATAGTGGTGTGTGTGGTGGACATTATTTTGCCAAGACCACAGCCCATAAGATAATCAGAGCTGGATATTATTGGCCATGTCTTTTCAAGGATACCCAGATGTTTGTACAAAGATGTGAACCTTGCCAAAGTTTTTCTTCTAAGATGAAATTTTCAGGAGCTCTACCTTTAAATCCTTTGACTATTGAAGCACCTTTTACCCAATGGGGTCTTGATTTTATTGGAGAATTTAAAGAAAAATCCAGTGGAGGCCATAGTTGGATTCTAGTGGCCACAGACTATTTTACAAAATGGATAGAGGCAATTCCATCAAGAAGGGCTACTAGAAAGGTAGTGATGGATTTTTTAATGGATAATATTGTAACAAAATTTGGTGTCCCCACCAAGTTAATCATGGACAATGCCATGTGTTCTAGGGCCAAGGAATTTAAGGATTTCTGTGAATATTATGGCATTACTATATCTTATTCCTCACCATATCATCCTAAAGAAAATGGACAAGCTGAGTCCAGCAATTAAAGCATCATGAAAATCATTAAAAGGACTTTGGAGAAAAATAAAAAGTCTTGGCATTCAAAACTAAAATTAGCCCTTTGGGCTGACAAGGTAACAGTGAAGAAAGCAATAGGGGTATCCCCTTTTGAAATGGTCTATGGAACTCAGGAAAGATTGCCTTTAAATAATTTGTTACCAGTGTATACATTTCTCCAAGAAGAGAAATTTGAAGAATAAGAACCCATGATGGAGAGGATGGACCAACTGGTGGAACTAGAAGAAATAAGAGCAGTGGCACATAAAAGAAACGTGAAACTTCAACAGCAATCCAAATATTTATTTGACAAAAGAAAACTGAAAGAAAGTTTCAGATAAATGGCATGGTGCTTCAGTGGAATGCTAGAAAAGAAGAAAAGGGCAAGCATGGTAAATTTGAGTCATTATGGATGGGTCCTTTTGTAATCCAGGAGTTTCATGGTCAAGATTCTTATTTTTTGGAAGACCCAAGTGGTGATATACAGGAATTGCTAGTGCATGGACAGTTCCTAAAACATTTTTTCTCATGAAGTTTCTTTTTCCATGCACAGTAGTTTAGATTTCCCTGCTTTAGTGTGGTTTTTGTGTGTGTATGTATATTTTTGTTTTGGCTTGTGATCTGTCTCCCAGAGTTTTGGTTTCTAATGTCAATTTTGCAATTAACTTTCCCCAGTCGGAGCCATTGTTATCACAACACATCAAATTTTTCAAATTCCTATGCTTTAGAAAATTTTCCCGCATCTTTTGGTTCAAATCCTTGTGGTCTCATGTCAATAAGTTAATTTTGTGGTAAAATGTTCAAACTGCCATGTTCTAAGCTTTAGTCACACACCCACATTGATTTTTAAAGTGTCAAGTTAGGTGCGCGAGTGAGCGATGACTAAATTTTGAGTATTAATCACGCAGTCACAGTCATGTCTTATCAAGTCAAGTTAGGTATGAGAGTGAGCGACTAGGTCACTAATCAGTCTTAATTGTGCAGTCGCGATGCATTTTTGAAGTTGAGATATTAATATGTGACTGCGCGAGTAGGTTTTGTTTTGTTGGTCGCTCACTTGTGGGTGATCAGGTTCTTTGTTAAAAGTCTTAGAGAGTTAGCGATGAGTTGAGTTTTTAAGAATCGCACAATCGCGGTGGTTCTAAGTCTTTCATTTTTGGGTCCACGACTGAGCGAGTTTCATAAGTTAAGGTTGATCACGCACTCGGGCTTAGTTATTATGTATATCTTTTGAAACCACGAGTGCGCAATGAAGTCTTATTCTAGAAAGTGCTCACTCACGCAAGTTTTGACTGTTATGTGCAGTGTGAGTACGCGATGTGTTATGCATTCATTATCAAATGGTCCTTGTTGCTCATTAGTGTGGTGGATATGCAATATTATAAAGTGTGCGAGTGCACGACTAAATGTTTAAGTTTTGTTCCCGATCACTTGCCAATGACTTGTTGTCTCCAATTTTAAGCTCGCAAGTGCGTGATGAAAGAAAGGATAGGTTATCGCTCACTCGCTCAGGTATAAATTCAAGTGAAAAGATGCTCATGGGTGCGTGATGAAGAAAGATGGAAATTTATCACTCAGTCACTCATGAAGAAAACTAAATCAAGAAAGATCAGTGAGCGAGCGATTAATACATGATTAAGGCACTCGCTCAGTCGCGAAGGATTCATTCATAAGGAAATCTCAGCAGCGAGTATGCGACACAATGAAAAAGGGGTCAATGCTCACTCGCTAATGCTTATGAGCTGGAAAATATTGTAGTGTGAGTGAGTGATTAAGTTAAAATGTATAAAGAAAGTAGTCGTCGCTCACCCGCTGAGATATAAAGAAAAATCAAAAATCCATGGCGACTGCGCAACCAGAAAGTAATACATGATTGTTTTGAAAACCCGCTCACTCACTCAAGCAAAAGACATGATAAGTGAGGATTAGTGAGTGTGAGAAGAAGAAGTGACTGAGTAATGGAGATCATATCGGTCACTCACAGAATCTTAATAAAATTAAAGTTCTGAGCGGCGAGTCCGCGATTGATGAAAATAAAAAGTGATGTCACTTACTCGCTCAAATAAAAACATAAAGCATTAAGGGATAGCGAGTGTGTGATTATGAAATAATGAAGCTGTCAGTTAGGTCATAACCTGGTCATGGAACATATAAGCTAAAGAAAAGATAGAGTATGAGTGCGTGATTGTCAGAAAGAAAGGTCTTGTCGCTCACTCGTGAGGACAAATTTTAATGTTAGAAAGGTACAGCGAGTTGGCAAAAAATTGACATGTGGTTCATTTCAAGCCTACGAGGGCAAAAAAGGAAATAAGGTGTGTACTTTTCCTAGCAGGGATCATATAGTTTGAATTAATGGCAGCATTAGTTACAAAGAGATGATTGCGTAATTCTATGACTGCAAGAATTTGACATTAAATTGGACAAGATGTCGATTTGATGACTATAAGTTTGAATGATTGAGCTTGATTTTGTACAGCTCTCATTTCTGGATCCTAAGATTTTCTATAAAGAGCGATAGAGCTTGTTTGTCTAAAATAGTTTGTCTGAGATAGTAATTTGAAGAGGAAGGATGAGTCAAGATATTGTTCCCACTGCTTCACATGGGTCTGAAAAGAAGGAGGTTACACCAAAACGATACATGGAAGAATTTTCCAAGTTGCTGCCTGGGACTCTAAATACAAACAGTGAAAATTGGGATGAATGGAAAGATAGATGGTGCCAATGTAGAAACTTGGTCACCCCAACTTACTCTGGTAATACTTTGTTTCATTAATTCTGGAATAATAGGATTAAAGCAGTCCCCATTTGCAATCCATGGGATTTGAATATGGAGAAATTGATTGTGCCTGACGTCTATGTTGGCATAGGCCTTATTAGGGAACTAGCTAAGAACTACTGCCTAGTAGCTAGGGTAATCAGGAAGAAGAATAAAGAGACCCTAGTTTCCATAGACAAGAGGTCAGTGGCAGAAGTGTTCAAAATCACTGGTGCATTGTGCACAGATATTGGTTTAAAGAAGATTCAGGCAGACTATGTCAAGAGAGAGCATTTGATTAAGAAATATGAAATGCCCAAATTTATGCCCAGAGTAGATAGGCACCTAGTAAAAATCCCAGACAATCTCAAACCACCTTTTGACTTATCCCTGTTTCATCACTACATAAAGTGCATGGTGTATGGTTTGAGTAGAGTTTTAGGTTTTGATGGAGATTCTACAATGCCTCAAGATGTACTCATGATGGATATGAACATTCAACACCCAGAGGTTAATACTGATTATGACTATGTGTGATACATAGTTGATGCTATCCATGCTGCATTAGTGGAGATACAGTCAGATGCCCTAGTACCTACCTTCAAGCATTATTCTCATCTTATGTATATGATTATGTATTATAACAGGGCATCTATGGATAAAGAGCTTGAATTGTTTGTTTTAGAGTATGGTGTTGATGCACCAATCCAAAGATGTACTCAGGTATGGGATAGTTCATCCACCAACTCATCATTTGTATGCTTTTGCAATTGGATTGTGGATCTAATTTTTTATTTATTTGGAACAGATAGGCATAGACTTCCATTTGAAATCAAAAAAGTTTTGAGACCTTGGGATTATGTTCCAAACTAACCTATCTCTCACAATTGGGGTCACTTTTCCTTCTTTGATTACATTGCTATCATCAGAGTATATGGTTGTACACAACCACCTCACATCCTCCCCAAGTTTGTTCCTCTTAGGATTGCATTCCTAGAATTCATTTGGAAAATCACTTGGGTTGATAAAGAGTTTTTAGAGGGACACAGAACGGGTACTTTTATCCCTAGATTATGGGTAGGTTTTGACTTCTCCATTGGGAAAATAGTTTTTGATCTTATTAATGAATTATTGAAACAATATAGAATGTCTACGGCAATTGCCAGGTTCTGTGATCCAGAAAAATTTATGCAAACAACCCTGAGAAGAATGACTCCTTGGCAAAAAATTAGAGATCATGAGCCACTAGATGATGAAGATGTTGTAAGGAATAAGTTGAATAAGAATGAAGTCCAAGAGAGGAGAAGGAAATGGAATAACCTCCTTAGGGAAAAAGCTAAATGGAAAGAGTCAGACAATTCCTTCTCTGGTTTTTTCCCTAATCTCCCATACCTGCAAAGAATAGATGAAATGCTTAAATCCTATGACACCCTAATGGCACATGTACCACAGTTTAGTGTTGAGGATGCACAGTCTCAAGGGTGCCCAATTCCTGTTGCATTGCATGCCCCAGAACATCAAGAAAAACAAGAGGAAGAGCATCAAGAAGAAGAAGAGGTCAGTGAGGAAGCTACCTCTACTAGAGAACCACCTAGGAAGAAATAGAAGAAAGAACACAAAATGATGCAAGATAGGAAAAGTATGGCCAAGGCTGTGATTACTAAGCATGGTAAATATTTTAGAAATTTAAAAAGACAATTACAAAAAGAGCCTCCAACTGAAGACCAAGGGAACAACCAAATGGTTTTGTTTGAAAAGGATGATGAGAGAGTCATGATAGCTAATGAATTCATGAAAGATGATGAATTCATAAGGTCTGAAGAGTTCAAGACTTTTTTAATTAAGTTGAAACAAAAGGACTTGAGGCAAGGATTAACTACAGGTAAAGAAAGTGCAGATAAAAATGAAGAGATTGTAAAAAACACTCCAGGATTATGATCCTGAGAGTGAACTAATCACTGTGGAGCAAGCCAAGTTGTTGGTACAAAATAGTGGAGTGATGTTGATGCCTGGTTGGGACTTACAGTCCATGTTTATCATTGATCAAATCAGGAGGAAAGAAGATCCCCTGTTGAAAATAGAGTTTGAGATGGATGAACTTTTGAAAGGATCAGGATTTGATCCTAAATCCAAGACTCTTGCTATATGGTCATTGGCCCCTGCTACACAAAATCCTCTGGTCATGACTATCAGAGAAGAAAAGAGCGCAGACAGAATGATATGGAATTTGTAGAACACTACAGACACTGAGATAGATCAGTTAATGACACAAGTCTCATTCATGAAGTTGGCAAAGGTTGATGACCTGTCTAAGAGGTATGAAACAACTTTTGGCCAAATGATGGCCTTAGAAAAAAAGAATGAAGGGGTGGTGGTTTAGAACCACACATTGGAAGAAGAAATTGCTAAGTTGAAAGAGGAGTTAGTGGAGAGTAAAAGAGAAAAGACTCCAATTCCTCAAGAAGTGTCAAAGACTAAAACAAATGTTTCCACAGAGGCAAAAGAGGATTCAGCTGTAGTAGAAGGCCATTCCAAAGAAATGTCACAAGGATAGAGCATAAGTGTCATGTCCATCATATTGTCAATACTTCAACATCAAATTGATGTTCTGAAGTAGAAGACTGATATAGTGTGTACACTATATGGTTCATCACGGGAAGCATCATAGGTAGCTGCTGATGCTATAACATTTTTTGAGCCTATCTTTAAAACTTGGTCAGGAAGAGATAGGTTGATGGACAAATTGAAGACAGCTATGTTATACAGTTATGATTTTCTTGACAAGATCACAGATACAATAGAAATGATCAATGAGGTGAATAACACATATGGTTTCTTTAATGGTAAGGTTGATCTAATAAATAATAAGTTGCAACTATTTGGTGACCAGTGCCCTCCCTTGATCCCAAAAATATATGATGAAGCTAGCATTCTAAAGCTGCACTCAGATTGGACAAATGGATTTGATGGGATATTCACAGATGAGGAGATGAAACAACACTTAAAAAATGATGCAAATGCTCAATACTGCAATGAATTGATTGATATCCTATTCAAGGTTGAGAGAGACATGGCAAAATTTGTTTCAAAGGCCAGATCAACCATTGATCCCAGATGGACAGAGGTTGTTTCCAAATTGGAACAGGTGAAAAATTTTGATTGGCCCACCACAAAAGAGGTAAATAGGTGGGAATCAAAGCTAAAAGGATGAAGAGGATACTGTTAAAATGCATCAACAAACCTTATTCAGACTTTGCTAACTTTTCCCA
This sequence comes from Thuja plicata, assembly GCA_018584345.1. NCBI lineage: Eukaryota > Viridiplantae > Streptophyta > Pinopsida > Cupressales > Cupressaceae > Thuja > Thuja plicata. The sequence goes on from MU223584.1 coordinate 2,671,111, forward strand.
CCTGTGTTCGGTTGCAGTTTTTGTCAAATGCAAATTGTTATAAAAAATATTTTGTAAATATTTCCCAGTAAGTCTGTAGCTTTTTGCATCCTTAGATATAAAAGGATTCTAAGACTACTGGGAAGAGGATAGCCATTTTTCATTGGGATTTTTAACATAAAAACTCTGGTTTAAGACTTATAGGTATCTTTTGGGTTTTGAAATACTGTTGATTGTAGTAGCAATTTTGATCATGAATACAAATGAAATCCATCAATAGTTTTCTGAAACATATGATGAGCATTTTGTCTTCATTATGTTTTTTCTGAATTTTATGTAGATTGAATGTTTAAGGAATGTTCAATTTATGCATCTGTTAGGCAGATTTTGAAATAATTTTAGGGTTCTGTCAAGGAAATATTAAAATTGCCTTAGGAGTATTTTTAGTGGGATTCAGGTTTTATAATGAATTTTATGACTTGATTTGTTATATGTGTGAGGGTAGATATATAAGGTATGCTTATGCTTATGCCAGATTCTATGACTGTCTTGAATTTATGTTTATGACTAAGAGGGTTAAAACTAAGTAGCAGTGACTCCATGCCCTAGGACTAAGCACTGGTCTATCCTCCATTGAATCAAGTGACTATCACTATTAAAATAGATCTTTACTCATGGTTTGATCTGTTTCAATAAAATTTACAGTGATCAACTCTTGTAATTCCATCCATATTCAACTGGAATAATTTAGTGATTTCATTATTCTGGGTTAGAAGGGTAATCCTGCCCAAGTTAATGGAGGTCAAAGTGTAGGAGGTTTTAAAACCTTGTTTCTGTCTTTTTGTATCTTTCCTGGTTAGTGTCTGGGGTAGATAGAGCAGGCTCTCTGAGAATATTTTCATATCAGCAAGAAAAGGAACTAACAGGGCAAAAGATTTGTTTCCTTGATAGTTAACACCCTCAATCGATATAGCATTAGTATCAATGAGGTCTTAAACAATATATTTCAAATAGAAACACTTTTCAGTATCATGACAAGGTTGACGAAGATATTGGCAAAAGGATTTCAGATCAAAGTTATAGGGAGTTGGTTTTGAAAGATCAATTGGCGTAATGGGAGGAAGTGTTAAGACATTAGCATTAATCAACTTCAACATCACATTATGCAAATATTCAGATGAGGTATAAAATAATGAGAAGGTCTAAAAATAGATGAAAAAGGAGACACACCTTTGGATGTTTCTACCATTTGTATTGTTGGTATTAATGGGAAGTAGTACTGAGAGGGGAGGGGTGAATCTGTACCTCTAAAACTTTTAACACTTTTCACCTTTCATCTTTAGTAATCAATCTTTACTGTATTACCGACCATATCTGATGTTCTTTCTTATGTATGTAGTATTAATTCATAAACTTAATTGTATGAAACATTCATAGAAACATTTATGAAATTAATAGACACATAACACAAGATATGATATCGTGGAAAACTCCTGTTTGGAAGTAAAAAATGTGGTGGGGATGGCACCCACAAAACTTCACTATCTCTAGAATGGAAGGGAGTTGGTAAAGGCTTAAAATTGATCACTTCTGATGATCTACCCTATTAGGAGTATTAATGTGGAGACCTATTAGGATCTACTCTATTAAGAGCTTTAGCAACACTAATGAAGTGTGCACTCAGTTAAGAGATTTACAATAGGACTGTTAAGTCCACCTTCCTTGAAAGGGTTTCTTAAGTGTACCCCACTTGTTAGAATGTGTACAATATGTTTGACCTGACTGTATGCAATCTATAATTTATGATTACATATCCATTAAAGCTCACATTATATGAATATCACCTATAGTGATTGATTAATACCTTTTCATGCTTGTTGGTAGCCTGTGTTCTTGTTCTTGAAAACTGGTATGATCCTTGTTTGTGTTGTTGCTTGAATTCTCTTTTCTGGTCCTTAGATGCTCTCAGTGGCTAAAATCATCATCGAACAACATGTTCATAAATTGATTGAGCATCTATTTATATAATTATTTGACCTATTTTAGAATCACACATTACAATGTTAACTCTAGATCCAAGGTATACAACTTGACCTTGATCCTTTAGTTTGCATGTTTTAAATCAGTTAAATTGATAAAAACAATAATATTTACATTTCTTTTCCCTTACATAATGGATTTAAAACAAATCAAGAAGATAAATATAAAACTTCAGTGATTTATCTAATGTGGAAAGTCATATCCACTTTTTGCAGGATGTAACTGACTGTCGGTTCTTGATCGTCGATGTGAACTAAAATTTTGTCGGTGTTCCTTCTTTGAACTAATTGTCGGGTTCCCTTCATCTGTCGAGTTCCACTCTTGACTGTATCATCAGGTTGCACTATTGGTTACTCATTGGGTTCCCTTGTCCTTTTTTTCATCGGGTAATACTGAATAGTGTTTGTCAGGATGCTTTGTACTTGGCAGTATCGACAACCTTGGCATCGGGTAGTGTTGTGCCCTGTCTGTCAGTGTAGTATAAACTGATGGTGTTTATTATGTTTTTCCTTGTATATACTAATGGAAAAATATAATGTCTTCAATCTCCCCCTTTGACATTAGTATCAAAAACTGATATGTGCATAATACTAAAGTGTTTAGTATGTACACCATGTATATATCCTTGTCATTATATGACTCCCCCTAATTGTATGCATCGGTATAGTGTAAGTATATGTACATGTATACTTGCCTTTATACTATACATTCCCTTTTTTGTTCTTTCCTCTTTTAAATGACTGACTGTACATATGATTTCCTCGTTTCATTTCCCCCTTTTATTGTTTGACTATACATATCATTTCCCCCTTTTTTGATAATCATGACAAAAATGTACAACTTATAAGTTGTCAAAAATGTATAACTTATAGAGTGTCAAGAATGTGGGAGTGAGTGTTCTTGATATCTTTGATCATTTTCTCCCATTTTTCTTTGAGGAGTTCTAATGCCATGTGCTCTAGCTCAATTCGGGCATGCATATCAAAAATATTGTCTAGGATAGACATTTATGGGGTGGCAATAAGTGCTCTTGCCTCTGTCATATGTTGTTGCGGTAATATGAGTTGGTAAGAGTTGAGCTTGGAGCTCATTTACCTCATCTCTGAACTTGGTTTCTGCAATCTGTATATCTTGTCTCAGCTTCTGAGCTTGCTTGAGTTGTTCATTGTGCAATTTGATTGTCTCTTCACTGTTTGTGAGACCTTATGCACTTTCTTGAAGATCAACATCAATTTGTGCTATCTTATCGGTATACTCCTTTGTAAGTTGATATAACGTGCACAATTTTTGTATCAAGGCTATAGCTTCTAAAATTATGGGGTCTATTGTGCTTACCAGTTCAGATAGCTTCACCTTTTGTAGTGACACTTCTTGTCTTATCTTCTCTGCTAACTTGAATTCATATTTCTTTTCAAGTCTAGCCTACATAGCCTTCTCAGCATCTATATTTTGAGATGTGATGGCGTCGATCAGAACCACTAATTTATCAAGCATGGGGGTTGTTTGAGAAACATCTGTGTCAGGTACAATTTGTTGAAGGATTCCTCTTGCAACTTCAAGTACATTTGCTTCCTTTGTGGCTTTTCTCACCTTATCCTGCATGGCTTTCCTTTCACAAATTCTTGCATACTTTATCAACTCAGTAGGATCCAATGTTCTAGGATCACATACTGGAATCTCAATAATTTCATCCAGAGTGACTGGATTCTTGTTCTTTCTCTTCTTTTTCCTTGAGATTTGAGTAGAGGCATATGTATGAACTATCATTGCCAGTTCATTTGTTTTCTCTGATGCACTTGGTAAAGGTTTTGTAGATGAAACCTCTTGTGTCTTCTACTTGGGGTTCACCTATCGGTTAGGTGAAGATGTCTCTTCACCAACCTTGGGTGTTTCAGCAGATTTTTCATCATTTTTCCTTTTCTGTTCATTTTTATTTGCATCTTCACTCTTTTCCTTGTGCTTCTCCTCCTCTACTTATTGTTCTTCTTCTTTATTCTAATCAGTAGACTTGTCTTGATGATCATCAGTTGTAGCTTGATCTGCAGTTGTATCCTTTGATTCATCTGTGGTATCCTTTGTCTCAGCATCACCCTTATCTTCAGGTGTGCTCATGTCTACTGCAGATTCTTCATTTCCTTCTAGAATATTGATGGCCTTCATCAATACTGGCATATTATTTTGTGTGCCCACTTGTGTTGCATTAATAATTGTGTCCTGCTCATCGGTTTGAGCTTGTTGAGCAGTGAAATCTTCATCTTTTTGTATTTGATCTACGGGGTCTGGTCCTGTGATGTCAATAATGGAAGTGGTTGGCCATATCTCATCAGCAACATCCATGTTCTTATTTCCTTGTGTCTCCAATTCTTTTTGCTTCTTTTGATCCTTAAGAGATATGAAAATAACATCATCCTCTTTCTGTGGATCTTTATCAGAATCATAGTGAGTGATGTCTTGAATGTCAAGATCATCCATGACTTTGTCTAAGTCAATGGGCTCATTATTATCCACATTATCCAAATCAATGTGCTTAGGACTTTCTTTATCTTTCTGCTTCTCTACATGAGGTGTGTCGATGGGAAGTACTTGATTCTCACAACTTGTTGATTCTGCAGGTAGATCTAAGATTTGTCCCCATTTAGCATCTGTCATGTTGTCTAGCTCTATAAATTTATCTTTTAGTACCTTGTAAGCTCTTATCTTTGCCACAAATTTATTAGAATGCTTTTTCATTATCTATTTTATCTCTTCCATTTTTTATTTGGGAGGCATGAGTGTGACAAGTACCCTCTCCCTTGCTTCCTTTTCTATGTGCAACGCATATGACCATTGTTGTGAAATTTTGTCACCCAGTTCTTTGGGTATTTTGTTAACATGCTCAATTGGTACATATTTGAACTTGACCATTGCCCTGATTATTGCATCTTGTATTTTATGTTGGTCCTCTGGCTCAAGTTTATCCCATTGTCTGATTTTTCTATCGATCATGGTACCAGTTGTAGCAATTGAATCAGCAATTTCATCCATTGTTCTAGGGGCTGAGATTTTCTTATCTACATCAGGCTCATCTTATTTTTAATCTTCAATGTCAACTTTGGTCCTGACCAGTCTTTTCCTCCTTTTGGTAGGTGTTTTTTTCTATGTTTGCTTCTCTGTTTGTTGCTTCCTCTTATAGGTCCTCACTTGACCTTTCTTTAGAGGTGTAGTATCTTTTGTTAATTTTCTCCTTGTCCACTGAGCCGATGCGGTCCTTGGTTTCTTGTTAGGAGGTGGAGGCACATCAGATTCATTGGCCTTAGAATTTGATTCTTTCTCACCTTGCTCTTCACCGATGGTACCATGTTCCTTAGTTTCCTCTGTTTGTTCTTTCTCCTCCTCATTAACTGATAGCATATTTTCAATATTCTTCACCATCTTATTTTTCTTGTTGACAGTCTTCCTGATTACTAGGCCTGATTTTATCTTGGACTTGGCCTCTTCATATATCCCAAATCTTGGTTGTTTGTTGTCAAGTGGTTCATTCAATAATGTGTCAATTGCATTTGTTGCTTGATCTATGTTAATCTCATAGTGAAGTGGTGCTAACTAGGTTGTCCTTGGTACAACTGGTTTAATGTGAATGAAATCTGAATCTACCATAAAACATATTTCATCCCTATGCTTTTCAATCAACTATTCAGGGATCCTCACTCTTTCCATCATCTTTTCCTTGAATTCAAGGAAGTATTCAGTCATTACTGAGTCAAAGTTGTCACCTAGTGACTTGATAAGGTCACTAATCTGCAATGTGATTAGCTTGGTGGTGTCCCACTTCACTTTTCCAACTGAAGGAAAGTGTTCTTGAAAATAAAATAATATACACATTATAAGTGAACCGAACTTACATGTGTTTGTCTTTGCAGACCTGATTGTTGTCATATTCTCATCAAGTTGCTTCAACAAGATCTCACATAGATCCATCTATATTCCATTCGTTACTATCTTGTAAGTTGTGCTTACTTTTGTTGATGCTATGTTGTTTAGCCTACTTTCTTGGAAGATTTTGTAACCTATCACACATGCACCGAACCTCAGTTCCTCGTCGGTGATGGTGTTCACCTTGAGTCCTCTGTTATCCCACAGCATTGGTGAGTTTTTCAACTTATGGCTGAGAGGGATGCTTATGTGCCTTAGGTTTGTTGGTTATGGGGTAACCTGTTACAGCATGTAACACATCCTTTATGATCTTCTTGGGTTCATCCAACCATAACTTTTGGTCGTGCATTCTACTCAGAACTAACCTAATCCAATCAGTTTTGAAAACCCTCAAGAAATATAGGGCATTTGTTATCCCTTTTACCTGTAAGTGTTTGTGTTCTTCCTTTAGATTCCCTTGTTCATCACACAACTTCTTGTAAGCTTGATCTATCTCCAGATCACCAATTTCAGCAATCTTGTAGTGAATGTAGGACCTTACGTCTTCTATCAGCAAAACCCTAGGTGGAATTTTTGAAAATGTGCCAGATTCATCAGGTTGTGATGCAATCTATGGGAATATCATGTACTTAGGTTCCACACAAGTGTTGTTCTTTATCAACTTAATGGAATTCTTCTTATCATTCTTCAATTTTACTATTCTTAAAGTGGTTGCCATTGTGTTTCAAATTTAGGGATTTTTCAAAAATAACAACAGAGTTCTTCGGTGCACTCGGTACTTACTTTGATCTATGTAACTTGTGAATGAGTGGTTTGGAGTGCATTGGATTGAGTCAAGGACACTATGCTATCTGCTCTCTTTTTGCTATGTTTTCTCTCTTCTCTTTCTTCTCAAATTGTGTGTGCAAAATGAAGTGCTTCCGTTGAGTATTTATAGACTTTTGACCTAAGTCTGTCATAAATGCTCAACAACTTGTCGGGTCATGAAGACAGAGTTCGTCAAGAAGACTTTCAAATAACATTCTCGGTGTAGACAGGATGCTCAAGATGGCTATTAAGATTGTTTCTATCATGACAGATCTCGATGTAGTGTCAAGACAACTTTGTGACTTTGCTTCCTTACCAACATGTGTCAGGTTATATTACTGACTTAGCCTTTTTATGTGTTGACCGACGATTCTCGGTAAGTGTAGACAGCTCATCCTTTATATTCACCGATAATTTTTGGTTTGTATTTACCAACATGGTTGATTTCTCAGAATTGTAACAAGTAACATAATATGCATCTTTATTCATGCAGATTTTGACTATCTATCAATTTGTATAATGGAACTGATGCAAAGTATGACTTGGTGTAGTGCAGTTCCATACTTACTTGTTCATCTTTAGGCGGGGGTGGTGATGTCACTAGATCCATGGGATGAGGTGTCACCTAATACATTGCTTGGTCCAGCTTCCTCAATGGTTGAAGCTTTCCTCCACATTTTCTTTCTCATTTTCTTGATGTCTTCAATGGTGTTGCCATTTACAAAAGTGGTGTTTTCTGTTATTCGGTCTCTGCAGTCCTTCTTTAGATGTCCAACCTTATGACAGTCTAAACATGTCATTCCCAGGTTGGTCTAGCCTCTAGACTTTTTGGTCCATGTTCTCATGCAGTTTGCAGTTATGTGACCATATCTACCACATGATGTGCATTTTATCCATGTATTGTAGTTTCAAACATATGAATTACTGACTCTTCTTGGTATATATGCATTTTCTTCATTTTTGGGTTCCATGCTTCAATTTTCTTCTTCCTGCATTCAAGAGATGTGTGTCCATGCATTTTTCAGGTGGGAAAATACTTTTTCATATAGGTTTCCTTCTTTGGTTCTTTCATCTTTGATTTACATTCATGTGCTTTATGTCCTTTCTTGCTGCAATTATAACAATGTCCTATGAATGTAAATGTGGATTTAGGATTACCTTTTTCTTTGCTACCGCAAAAATTTGAGGTGTGGCCTTGCTTTCCACAGTGATTGCATGTCAGCTTCCTTGGTCTAGGATTGGTTTAGGCATATTTTGGATCAGCTTCATTTGATGACCCTCCATGCTCCGTGTACCCTAGTCCAGTGTTGGTGTTGGGTCTTCTTTGTGCATTCAAGAATTCATCCATCCTTTTTGTACTCTCTTCATCTCTCTTAATCATATCATTGTGTTGTTGTTGAATTCTAGCCTCATGTTGTTGTTTTTCATTCTCTTCTCCTAGTTCACCGATAATTTATATTCTTTCAATGAGTTCCACATTCATTATGTTTGCTTCTTGACTCATAAGAATAATCTGATTAGTTATCTCATGGTGATACTTTGTAAGTCTTTGTATCTCATACTCCTTTTCTTGTATCTTGTCTATGATCTTTCTTCTATCATCAATAGCTAGAGTTCTTTCTTGTTCAACTTGCCTTGCATTGTTCATGACATCAATCATTCTTACCATCTGTGTCTCTTAACGAATTTGCAGAGATTTGACTTGTCCATCTAGACATAGATTGATTTCAGTCATGCTTGTGATGCTTTCTTCTCATGTATCTGATGCCTTACTTGTATTTGATCCTGAAGACTCAAAGAAATCTGGAATATCTTCCTCAAGATAATCTATCTCAATATAGAGAGAAGCCATATTCTTTCTTTCATCCAGCAGTTGTCTCATACTTATTCTAGATTCTTTATATTGTTCATAGAACATCTGTATTTCATGATTTTTGTTCTCAATATTTTTATCAAGTTTGTACTTATCCATTGTATGATATTTTCTCTTAAGCCTTTAAGCTTTCCAAGAAGAGACTTAGCTCTGATACCAATTTTTGGGATTAATGGGAAGTAGTACTGAGAGGGGAGGGGTGAATCAGTACCTCTAAAACTTTTAACACTTTTCACCTTTCATCTTTAGTAATCAATCTTTACTATATTACCGACCATGTCTGATGTTCATTCTTATGCATGTAGTATTAATTCATAAACTTAATTGTATGCAACATTCATAGAAACATTTATGAAATTAATAGACACATAACACAAGATATGATATCGCAGAAAACTCCTGTTAGAAAGTAAAAATTACGATGGGGATGGCACCCACAAAACTTCACTATCTGCAAAATGGAAGGGAGCTGATAAAGGCTTACAATTGATCACTTCTAATGATCTACCCTGTTAGGAATATTAATGTGGAGACCTTTAGGATCTACTATGTTAAGAGCTTTAGCAATACTAATGAAGTGTGCACTTGGTTAAGAGATTTACAATAGGACTGTTAAGTCCACTTTCCTTGAAAGGATTTCTTAAGTGTGCCCCACTTGTTAGAATGTGTACAATATATTTGACCTGAATGTATGCAATCTATAATTTCTGATTACAAACCATTAAAGCTCACAGTATATGAATATCACCTATAGTGATTGATTAATACTTTTTCCTACTCGTCGGTAGCCTGTGTTCTTGTTCTTGAAAACTGATATGATCATTGTCTGTGTTTCTACTTGAATTCTCTTGTCTGATCCTTAGATTCTCTCAGTGGCTACAATCATCATCAAACAACATGTTCATAAATTGATTGAGCATCTATTTATACAATTATTTGACCTATTTTAGAATTACGCATTACAATGTTAACTCTAGATCCAAGGTATACAACTTGACTTTGATCCTATTTAGGCAACAGCATCATGGAGCGGGAGCAGGAGCGGGAGCATCCAGATTCAACTTTGAATTTGGGCGGGAGTATTCGGGAGGAGGCAGGATCCTCTAAGAACAGCAAGTGGGATGATGGAAAGGACACCGAGATCACAGGATTGGATCCCGATGCGGGACAGTTGCCAGAGGACCCAGGAGGGGGTCCCAGATCGGGAGTTGGGCTGGGGAAACCGAGGAAATGGGCGTCCCTTTTTGGCATCAAACCAACAGGTAAATCTTCTTTACCTCCAGTGAAGAAATTTTCTATACCTTCTCAAGGAAGCTTTGCTATTGAAATCCCAGACCAGACCATTGATTTTTCTATAGCAAGGATGAAAAATTCACTGGTTGGAAGATTTTTAGGAGTAAGACCTAACATCAAAGTGGTTAGGGATTTTGTGTCCCAGAAATGGGTTTTGAAAGGACAAGTAGAGGTGGTAGCGATGGCTAAGGGATGTATGTCATTCTTCTTCTCTTGTGAAGAAGATAGAATGAATATTCTATGCAGCAGGCCATGGTTGATTGGGAAAAATACTCTTATTCTTCAAAAATGGAGTCTGAATCTTGTCTTCGAGGAGGATACCTTCCAACAGGTTCCTGTTTGGATAAATCTACATGGACTACCTCTAGAATATTGGCTAGAAGATATATTTTTTGGGATAGCTAGTTCATTTGGAGAACTTTTGTCGATAGACAATGTGACAGCGGCGAGACGGAGGTTAACCTATGCTCGTATCTGTGTTGGGAAAATGCAGGATAAGGATATGCCAAAAAAAATAAGTCTTAAATCTAAGTTGGGCATGTGGGAACAAACTATAGAATATGAAACTATACCCTTTGCGTGTTTCCATTGCAAAAAGGTGGGTCACTGGGAAAATAAATGTCCGGAGAAAGTAATCCAGAAAGAAACTCAGAAATGGATTCCAGTAGGGAGAAAAACTAAAGAAGTCAGCAGCAAAGCCAGGGAAGGATAGCGAAAAGAGAAAGAGGAACAGGAAACTAGTGTTAGGATGAAATGTACAAAGCCAATGATAGGTTCAGATACAGAGGATCCTGAGGAATGGGGAAAAAAAGTTATGAATGAAATAGAAAATGAAAC
>MU223584.1:2702551-2720713 GCA_018584345.1 Thuja plicata
ATTCCAAAAATGCAATTGTAAAAATTGAACAATAATAGAAAAAGTGAATTTACTTGCTGCAATTCGGTGAAAAATTAGAAACAAAAAACTTTACCTTTATACCATTCCAAATTTTTCAAAAAAAAAAATTCAACAAAGTCGACCTAGTTCGCGCGAAGTGCCCAGGATAAAAATCTGGTGGGATGGTTTTTGCCAGAATTTTCACACAAGGGGCTTTGCGCGAAGGGGGTCTTCGCTCGAAGACCCCAAAAATGAAAATTTCTTGAAAGAAAAAAATATTCATAAAATTTGGTCTTTGAAGGCCTGCAACAAGGACCAAACCAAATGTTTTTCTCAAAAAAATGATACCAAATGATGCAATTAGGAACAAGATTTCTAATGAATATAATTTTAATACATATTGAGTTTGTTATCACTTTCAAATATTACTTTAACTAAACATAGGTTGTTTGGCGATTCAACAACCTGTCTCTTCAAGGCTTCGAAAAAAATACTAAATTACAAAAAAAAAATATGAAAAATATGTAGGAAAAGGGTATTTGTGTTACCTTTCTATTAAAAAAGAAAAATTAATTTCGATATATACATTTCAAGTTATGGTGATCAAAGTGACCTTATGTCTAAATTACAGTTACTCTCACTTTAGAACTCAATAAAATATGAAATATTGACCCAAAATGAATGAAACCAATTACATCCTCTGGATATTGAAGTTAAAAATATAATTTTTAAATAATTACATCATTATCATATTTTAAAAAATAGTTATGTTGATCAAAGTGACAGTCACTTCTTAAAATCACAGTTTTTTTACAAGAACCACTTTTCGAAGGAGAAAGAAAAATGAATTTTTTATTTTTATTTTAAATATATTTAGAAACTAGAAAGAAAATTCTAAAATACCCTAGTTTACATTATCTTCAAATTCCTTATAGTTTTCCGGCAATAGGTGTTCGAAAATGAAGTTTTTTTCTCAAAATGTTGATCTTTGTGTCAAAGTTGGCCAAAAAGTGGGACACACTATTGTGGGACCACCCAATCGCAAGTGAGTCATTTTGAGAGCCTTACTCCAATGGATTCTCTTGATAAGAGTGATGTCACATCCAACAATTTCAACAAGTTTCAGAAATCAAAGAACTTCATTAAGATCAATAATTCATCAAACAATATTGATGAGAAAGTGGCAACAACATGCAAAGGTGTGGCTCCTTTGTCATCTATTTTTAGACCTTCTCATAATTTTACTCAGATTTCTGAATATTTGCATAATGTGATGTTAAGTTGATTAATGCTAATGTGTTAACACTCCCTCCTGTCAAACTCATTGACACATTGAAACTTCTACCCAAAAAAAATAATCACAAATCTTTCTGTCAATACCATCATCAACCAGGCCATGATACTGAAAAATGTTTCCGCTTGAAAACTGTTATTCAAGACCTCATTGATTCCAATGCTATATCTGTTGAGGGTGTTAATGATCAAGGAAATAAATTTGTAGCACCTCCTAATTAAAACTTGCAAATCTATACCAACCCTTTTCCATCTCGTTCAACCAATACCAATGATTCTACCCAACCTTTGTCTTCCTCTTCCACTCATTTTATTGAATATGATGATAAAGTTCATGAAGCCAATCATGTTGTCAGCCTCATTGATCAAATCAAACCTGAACCTAAGCTTTTCATTACCTTTGACCCTACTGAGGCAATTAAATCACTTGATGCTCCTATTTATATTGTGGTAAAGGTTAATGTCCTTTACTCTCATGGTGTCCTTATTGACCCTACTTGCATGATGAATGTGATAAATGAAGAAGATCTTTTCACTAGACAATTGAAATGTGGTTTTATGATAAATTCAATATTATGATCCAAACTTGTAATGATTTCCTTTATCCTTCACGTGGTTCTATTTCATTTCCTATTGAATTTGGTGGAAAAACTTTAGGTGTTACTTTTACTGTGATCCCAACTTCTGATCAATTCCAAGTCAAACTTGGTCTTCCTCGGCTTACCTCCATGCAATTTTGTGGCCTCTCTTATTCATAAATGTTTGAAATTTCCTCATAATTGAGAAATCATGACTAATAACCATAGCCTCTATCAACTTTTAGCACCTCGAGACTCGGTTGACCTTGATTTATTTTTGCCTTCCATGCCTCAACCAACCCAAACTCATCCTAATAATATCTTTCATTCATATCAAACCTACAAGATCCAAAAGATTTTTGAACTTAGAAAACCTAAGGATATTCAATCTCCTTGTTCTGGACCTGGACTTCTTCCTACACCTCCTATATATGCTCTTGTTCCACCTTCCATATCTTATAAATGTTTTTTCGATGTCATCTCTCAGCCTGGTGTAGTTCCTTTTTTTCTTCCTCCTCAAGAAGAAAAGGACAAGATGATGATTGATCCTGAACCAAACCCAATTTCTAACAAAACCAAATGTAACCATCATAAACATCATGCTAGAGCATGTCAGCATTCTTTCAAAAACATTCCTTCACCTAAAACACTCACTGATGATTTGATTCCCTTTGACCAACCCATGCTTGAACCCAAGGAGGAAGTCAACTTGAAAATGATAAAATTGAACAAACATGACAATTCTATTTGTATCTTAGATTCTATTGTAATTAATTTGGATGAAGAAGATACGCTTGATGATGATGCTTTTGATGTTCCTAATGAAATGAATGATGATATTCATGCTAGTGATTCTAATGATATGTTTGATCTTATTGATGTTAATCATGATTTACCAGCTATGTTTTCACAACAATTATCTCTTAATCCTAGTGACGACCAAAGTGACCCATCTTTACAGTATGGTCCTTGTTCAAAACTAGCTATTGTTGCTTTTCTTGTTTGATGATTCTCCTCTTGAGAGTTTCCAACCTTCCCTAAACACTACAAATCAAGATGGGGGCGAAGGTGATACACTTAACTAGCTCCACTTGTGCGATGGATTTTATGTGTTTGCTTATTTGTCATGATGTGTTTCCCCCATGATTATTGCTTGTTATATATTTTATTTAGATTTGTATAAATGACCTTGTTTCTCGATTGGCGCAAGGTGATAAAGGAATCGAAATGTCATAAACATTCTTCTATTTGTATCTCACTTCTATATGTTGTTACATGTTATGTCGTGCATGTGCCACTATTCCTAAATGTACCTTTGTGTTGTTTGATTGGGGATGATGCAAAATGGTAGCTACCTATTAGTTTTTGTCTTTGTGATGTCGGCCCAAAAAGAATCTTCTTCGTAACTCTTACATAACATTTATCCATTTTGCTTGTAGTTATTATACCTTTTGGGAATGATGGCATTTCATTTTGATATAATATCTCATGTATTATATGATCATACTGACCCCAGAGTTAGTAGATCCCTTATGCGCTCTCTTTTTCCATGTGATCATTTCCCTTGATTTGTACTTTCTTGGGGGCATCTCATGGTGAAAATATTTTTGTGGGTGCATGTATGCTCCATTAAATTTGTTGCTCTCGTTAAGGTGTTTGCAATCGCTGTAATGTAGGGGCATATACTCCACTCCGTGTTTAACATTTTGCACGCACATACACAATGATTTGATGTAATCTCTCTTGAGGATCCCTTAACAAAATCACAACTTTCCTTGAGGAATGATCCCCCTTTTTTATCCCTAAGGAGACAATGTGTCCCTTAGGATTGATCGCTCCCTATGGAGACAATGCTTTCCTTAGGCCTGATCGTTCCTTTGTCAGATCCCTTAATGGAGATAATGCTTTCCTTTAAGGCATGGTCCTTTTTGATGGGTTGAATAGCATAGCATAGCTTACTAGACCTTCAATTCCATCTTTTGCATCATTTTCCTTTTTTGTGCTCCATAGTAAGACAATCTCATACTAGGCTAGTGATCACATTTTTCTCTCTTTTTTGAGCAATGCCTCTCTTATCTTGGTTTTGGATTTGATGAAGACTTGAGTCACTTGGTGGCTTGATGTTTCTTTGTAAATTGATCTTGATGAGATAAATCTTATGCATTTGATCTACTTTATTGTGAGCATGAGTTCGTCACATACTCCCAAAAAACTTGGGGCTAAATCTATTGTCCTAAAAATTTAGCACCCATAATTGGATGCTCTAGGACCTATTAGACCCCATTTTGGTGATTTTGAGGTCTAAATGTATGTTATGCTTGATCATAGCAGTTTATATTTTCTCCCCCCACTTCTTTTCACCTTCCCTGACATCCCCGTAAAATTTGAGCACATTTTGTCTAGGACAAGTTGTCCTTGGGCTTTTGGGCCCAAATTTTGCCTAGGGCCTCATGGTGGGGTTTTCCTCCAAGATTTAGATTTATGGTTGGCCTTGACAAAATTTGAATCCCGAATAGAGGGATTTAAGTATAAAATGACCTTCTCTCCCCTCATTTGGCAAGAACATAACAAGAGATATCATGATCAAGTGCAAGCATTCAAGCATTCAAACAATCAAGTTGTGCAATTAAGGATTTGGATTCAAGATTTGAAGGCAAGCATCCAATTCAAGATCTCCATTTCTCCAAGATGCATTCAAGCAAAGACAATCTTATCTAATTTCAATGCAATTTTCTCTCCCATAATGGCCAAGTAGAGGAATTCTCAATCAAGCAAGAAGATCCATTAATCCATCTCTCTCTTCATGTGGTTATCAAGCATATCTACATTCTATATCTAGGAATGGTAATCATATATCCATACATTTGTGAAGGCATCCTTGATTCTACATCTCATTCCAAGGTCAACTCTTTGGCTTCCAATCACATTCAAGCATCTGGATGGATTTGAGCGATTACTACATCCGTTCATGAGGGTTTCATACAAGGTGAATCAACAATTTACCTTTTACATTACTTTCCTTTATGCAATTTCTATCATATTTCAATGTTGATTCCTAAACAAGGGTTTGACCGAGGAAAACCCCGTTCCATAACCTTTTTTCCCATTTTTCTATGTGTAGGAAAAGGTTGTAGAGCTACAATTTTGGATTTGAACAGTACAAGTGCAGCGACAGGATTTGGGAAAGTTTCATCAGTTTTTTTCCAGGAACAAGTCGACTAGCCGACTTGTCCCAAAAAAATTGACTTGTCTTTGTCATTTTTCAGTGAAAATTTTAGAACATAAAGATTTCGACGACAGTCAAATTTAGATCCAAAGTCCTACCTTCTCCATCTTTTTTCCAGGTGCACTTATTCTTCCTTCTTTTCCTTTAAAATTACTTTATTAGATCATACTCATCCTTTATACTTTATCATATCACATTTATACTCTTAGGAATCCAAAACCCCCTTGGTCATAGATCTTGCATTAGCACCCTTCCTCCTTTTGGTTGTGGTAATCAGATTTTGCTTAAGGGTGGGTTTGTATTCTAATGTATACCACAAGATCTTGGTGAGGTATCTACATCTTAGAATTCTCACTATTTTCTTCGATACATGATTTATCTCATAAATGCACATGAAATTTAATGAATAACACATCTAACTATCAAATTAAAAGAGGGGATCCAAAGCATAAAAAGTATATCTAGACACCAAAATCAGAATGGAAATGTTATAAATTGGGTTCACCAAAAATATACTATAAGGAAAGGTAAGCAAGCTATATTTCTCCTCCTTTCCCCAATGCACAATCAAAAGGAAGATGACTCAATAGGCTCAAGTAGGACTTAAGCATTGAATGAGTCAATGATCCTTTGCAATAATAAATTGGGAGAAGCTGGATTTTAGGAAAAATGATAGTATGATGCAAGATAGAAGGATAAATAAGTAAATATAACTAGTTACAGAAAATACAAATCGATAAAAAAATGACAGACAACTGCAATGACCTGAAATGGAAACCAAAAGACTATACTAACCTGTAGTTTGAGTTTGAGGCTGATTTGTAGGGGACATAATGCCTTGGGTGTCCTGTTCCCAAGCACAGATAGGCTGGGGCATTCTATTCCCAGTTATTCTTCCTAAAAATTTCACAGTCGATCTAACAGATCCCACACTTTCTAGATTAAATCTCGACAACTTTGGTACATGTTCCTACACAGAAAAATGGGGAAAAAGTTGTGGAAAGGGGTTTGCCTTTGTCAAACCCTTGTTTAGGAATCAACCTTTAAAATGAAATAAAACTACATAAAGAAAAGGATGTGAATGTAAAGGTAAATTCTAGATCTACCTTGTATATACCATCATGAACGGATATTGAGACCACACGTATTCATGAAGATGCTTGTATGTTGTTTGAATTGTAGTTGTTGAACCTTGAAATCTAGAAAGAAATGAAGGATGTCTTCACAAATGCATGGATCTAGGAATGTCACTCCTAAATCTTCAATGTTGTTATGCTTGATGAATAATTATTTTGAAGGATGGATGCATGTGGATGGACAAAAGATCTTTTTGCTTGATTGAGAACTCTTCTTGGCCATCATAGGAGAGAAGCTTGCTACAATGGAGAAGATTGTCTTCAAAATGCCTTGGATTCTTGAGGAAATGCTAGATCTTGAATGTTTGTCTTCAAATCTTGAATTTATTTGATCTTGGTTCTTACCAAAATGAGGAGAGATAGGCCACTTATATACCTCTCACACATTTCAAGATTCAAAATTAACACACGCCGACCATGAGATCTAATTTCCCACTAAAACACTACAATGGGCCCCAATTTAAATTTGAACCCAATTGTGGGGAAACACAACACCTTGGACATTGTGTTCATAAGATCATAACACCCTGGGCGTTATGTACCTGGAAGAAAGAGTCAATATTGAAATGTGGTGTCGAGGAGATAGGGTAGATGTTAGAATAAGGGGAGGTAGGTAGTTGGATCAAGCATAACAGACATGAAATCTCAAAATTGCCAAAATGGGGCCTAATTGAGCATTTAATTATAGGTGTTAATTTTTTAGGATGGTACAGTATCATTCAATACAAGTAAATGGGAATGGATGTAGAGTTAATATAGTTGGCCATGAAGGAAAGAAGAGGCAAAGTGTATTAAATGTTAGCAAATGCAATAAAGTGTTGACTCTCTTCCTACTTGATACATTGTGCGATGAACACATACCACTCTATGTCACACAAGGATCATGAGTCATCCCAACCCATCATTAGTTATCCTTCTAAATAGACTAACATTTACCTCGCTCCACCTCTCCTCAACATACATATACTAGATTAGTTAAATATGTCAAAATAAAAAGCATGTCATTCCATAATGAAAAAAAGGAAACCCTCTTTCATTAGAAATTCAAAGAGATGTAAACTTATAACATAAATTTATAATCGTCAACATAGAATTCAAAAAAACATCTCTTTGGGCTTCAATTTCACTATTATTTCAATACAATGATTGTTTTCTAGAAACCTCAATTTAACCATGAGGCTAAATATTGTACAAATAATGTGACAAAGGTTGTTGTCATTATCATCCTAACCATGTTCTTGTCCCTAGTTGCTACAATTAAAGTGGCAATTACATGACTATGAGTTGGACTTGAAAATGGAGTGCAACTTACATGGGATGGGTTTAGATCTAAACAATTCATAGTAGTAGAATACTAAGGTACATTAATGCTCATCATATGTTGGACTTGAAAATTGAGTGCAAATTACATGAGATGGGTTCAAATCTAAACAATTAATAGTAGTAGAATACCAAGGGACATTAATGTTCACCATATCTTGAAATAGTACATGATTTTTTGACAAGGGTTTAAGTAGATTGCTTCAATATCTATCCTCTATAAAGCCCTCCTTACCTCCTCAATCTCATTTTCCCCTTTAAATCATTTCTTCTCTTTCTTTACTAATTTTTTTACATATGTAAAAAATATATGATCGCTTATTTGAAAATGTATTTTTCTATTTAGTATAGACTACTCATTTAATTACAATAACACATATACTATGTTTCTATACCTAATTTGTTATCTCTTTCAAACTTTTATATCCTCTATTCTTTCTTTTTCCATCATGTTCTATTAAATACTCAATAGTTAACTATTCTTAAGAGCTAAGACTATAAGCTCAATTGAATTCCATTATCATTTGTATTCCCAAACCAATTCAACCATCCACATTCAATATAGCAAAATACCATTCCATATACAATCATAGCTCTCTCCATTGAATGTGATGGTTGACTTGATTATAAGGGAGTTCATCTTCCATTTCATCATATGTTGTGTTTTTATCATGTCATCACTCACTAGTGGTATAACTTGATCATTATATTTCTTGGAGGTGATCTCAATTGTAACTACCTTTATTTCTTGGAGGTGATCTCAATTGTTTCTCATCTCACTACTTGTGGAGTTGGCCTCATGAATTGTAACATTTGTTACTTATTTGTAAACAATCCTCCTAAATAATATTTAAATTGTATTTCTTGCAAATAATATTTGAAAGCAAAATTGCAAGCAAAACAAAATAAGACAAAAAAATATAGTGAAGTATCTTTTCACAATAATCAAGTGTTGCTTATTTCCAACCCTTTTTTTTTCATAACTTATTTTCAATTTTTAACCTACACTAAAATAACGAAAGATTCCAATTTATCTTTTACCCTTAATTAAAATTTTAAATAAAATTTATAAATAAACAATTCCAATTTATCTTTTTCACTAAATTAAAAATTTAAGTAGAACTTATAAATAAACAATGACATGAAAACATGGGATAATTGTAATTACAATATTGTACAATACAATTCAATATTTACAAGATTAGGTGTGTGATAATTGTGATTAAGATATCATACAATACAATTCAATGTTTACAAGATTAGGTATGGGATAATTGTGATTACAATATTATACAATACAATTTAATATTTACAAGATTAGGTACTAGAGTGCTTGCCACTTCACCTCATGAAACATCAACCTTGGCTAGACAAAGGATATTTTACAATAGAAAAGCATCAACATCTATGCTACAATAAAATGTATCCACAAGTGCATCTAGATTGAGGGGTTATATACTAGCACTCTTAAATCCTGGTGTAATGTTTTCCACTATCAATGCTTTTTTTCAATGAATTCGTACTCAATTCAACCAATTTTCCCCTTTATTTTGATGTTAATAAAAAATTTGAACGTGCTAGTTTGTGAATGACACAACACTTGGTTTGTCACACTGAAGTGGAGCAACCAATTCATAAACAGTTCTTTGGTCATCCATGCATGTGGATAAGAAGCCATGCAAGCACTTGATTCACAGTCAGCAATGTGATTTTTTAACTCCTTTTTACCCTTTAAATATATAAAACCATAGTATGCTCTGTCCAACAACAATAACACAACCCAAAATGATTATCCATTTTTTACTCAGGCAAAATCTTGCAACCTCTTTTTCCAACACCCTTGTGGCACCATTTCTCCTTCGTTGAATATCATTTTCATCATACTTCTGCTTCATAATTAAACTCCATCTGGATTTGCAACATAGGTTTACTCAAATGTCGTGTAGAAAGCAGAGACAACAAACAGTCTGAGGTCTTCAACTATCCCAAAGGCAAGTCCAAATGACACCTTTTAGACTCAATCCACTAGGACTTACCTAGCATTTCATCCTTACATGGATTCACTTAATTTGAACCTATCGATTTTATAGCTTTTTACCTTTGATGTTTTAAAATTGTTAGGTTTTTGCTTGAAAAGGAAATATCTATAAACAAATCGTCATTTATAATTCAATAGCTAGAGGTTTTATGTAAACATTCACCCTCTAACTAAAAATAGACATGCTTCCATTTGAATTAACTTCTGTCACATACATATTCATGTTTTGTATTTATTGCATTTTCATAACCAACGATATAAGTTGAGGACATAACTAAAAAGGTTTAATTCTCCTTGCGTGAGGTCATCAAAGTTAAGGTGGTCTGTTAATTTGCTTAAGCTTAATCTTCAAGAAATTAGTGCAATCAGTTCAGTCCAAGAAATCTTGAGCTTAATCAGTTCAAAAAATTATTTGCTTAAATTGGTGGAAGAAGCCTGACTTATTTTTACCCACAATATATGCAAACAAATCCTTACGGCAATTTTATGAGTAATCACAGGAACAGACATCACGAGGAAGACCATGTGCTTGAGAACAAATAAACAACAATTATTAACCAAGATATTTCATCAATTTGACCAACAATAATTAACAAATTGGCAATTGTATTGCAATCTGGCAGAAAAGATAGAGAGCAACTACTTCTGAAACAATGAAATTAGTAAAATTCTTGTTGTCCACCATTTACATCATTTTACACATTCCATCTAATTAAAGATTGAAAGTTTTGGCCAATTGAATACAAGAAAAGCTAAGTCAATTAGAGCTCTATGCTCTTTCTCCACGAATCCTCCGGGCAAGCTGAATATCCTTGGGCATGATGGTAACTCTCTTGGCGTGGATTGCACAAAGGTTGGTATCCTCGAAGAGTCCCACCAGATATGCTTCTGCTGCCTCTTGCAATGCTAAAACAGCGTGGCTCTGAAATCGCAGATCGGTCTACAAAATTCAAAATTGCACACCATCAGCCATAAATGGATCTGAGAGAAACCTAATTTCTAACAACTGAAGCTATAGATTTCAGAAAACGCATATCTTAATGAAATATGAAGAAATAAGGTAAAGGAGGAGAGACACATACCTTAAAATCCTGTGCAATTTCTCGAACCAGTCTCTGAAAAGGCAATTTCCGGATCAGAAGCTCAGTACTCTTCTGGTACTTACGAATTTCACTAATATGCAGCAAAGCCATTGTTAGATTCCGAATTATTTCGACAAAGCAAAAGCAAACTTAAAATTGGATGGCCTACCCTACCATTTCAAGCAATTTTAAGGTTTAAGAAAGTAAACATAAAATTCCCCATAAACCTGACAAATTCAAACCCTAAGACGCTAGCAGAGGTTTCAATCCCCGGCCAAAAATTTGCAATATTTCGACGAAACAAAACAAAAATATTAGAAGGCCTCTCCTATCACATCTAGCAATTTAGGGTTTACAAAAGCAAAACTTAAAATAAGATGGCCTACCCTACCATTCCAAGCGATTTTAAGGTTTAAGAAAGTAAACTTAAAATTCCCCATAAACATGACAAATTCAAACCCTAAGACCCTAACAGAAGTTTCTTCTATCACATCTAGCAATGTAGGGTTTACAAAAGCAAACAAAATGACATTTCCGTCCTTAAACCCTATCAGAGCCTCCAAAAGTATAAAATTGAAAACTGAGACAAAAAAATAGAAGCATCATACCGCAGAGCGACAGTTCCAGGACGATATCTGTGTGGCTTTTTCACACCGCCTGTTGTGGGAGCAGATTTACGAGCGGCCTGCAAGAGGAATCGAATAATAAACTTAAATTAAAAACCTTAACCCTAAATAAAACATCATGCACAATTGTACCAGGGCATCTAATAAAGTGACCTTAGTGGCAAGCTGCTTCCTGGGAGCCTTTCCTCCTGTAGATTTACGGGCTGTCTGCTTCGTACGGGCCATTCTTCTTCCTTCAAACGGATCTGAAACCACCAAATTTAAAAACGATTCAAGACATAATCATGTCGAAAACAAATAAATTTCTGATCATCCATCCCAGGCGAATAGTACACGCAAATGTCAATGAGAATCCAACAGATTTTAACGATTTTACCTTACCTTAGCTTTCTGACTCAGAGATTTCGCACCAGCTGTAACAAATCAGATATCAAATCGAAAACCGAAAAAGTAGCAAATCTAAGCAGTTGCGCAGACGAATTTTTTATTTTTAATTTTTTATTTTGGGGTTTGAGATTAATTTATATCTATTTCCTAAGAGTTTCTTGATGTTCTTAAATATATGGTCTAAGTGTTGTGTTTGTTTGGAATGGTCATCTCACCGTTGGTTTGGTTTTAATTGTAATCGAAGGACGACGTTCGTTGATTGTTATCCGTGCGCACGTAATGTGATTGGTTGAAAAATTGAGATCATGGATCAACTCCAGCTTCTTTCCTTCTAATTAGCTTGCAACATTTGATGCGGAGTAGAAGCACACAAATTCATTAAAAAAAAGGTAGTCATCGTTTTAATTTAGATAAAAGTTGTTTCATTTGGATTGATAAGTGTGATGGGTATGTTGATGGTTTTGAGAAGAAATTATAGAATTGGTTAAATGTATATAGTAGAGTCTGAATATTAAGAATACTAATTTTATAATATTTATTGTTTTTGGTTTAGATTTTGTGTTTTTGTTTTGTTTTGTTTTTTAAATCAATGTTTGAGATTGCATGAGTTTATTCATCTAAAATGTTGATAAAAAAAACGCACACACAATCTAAACTAAAAGTAAGAACAATAAGAGTTTGAATATGTTTAGATCCTTTTTTTTTGTTGTCATTTGGTTGTGATCTAAAATGTTGATAAAAAACACACAGCAATCTAAACTAAAAGTAAGAACAATAAGAGTTTGAAGATGTTTAGATTCTTTTTTTTGTTGTCATTTGTTTGACTTTTTTTTTAATTTATATGATGGTTGTTATTTAAGATTCAATTTATCTTTCGATTTAGATAGAGCATATATATTGACATGTTTTACATCATCTATTAACTTGAAAATAACAATTGTATTCAATCAAAGTTTGTTCAAAAATATTGGTGATTTTTTCTAAAATTTTGAAATTGCAAGGCCATCACATTGTATCATGTGCAAATCTAAAGAAGAAATTGTGAATCTCCTCCTTATCAATTTTCCAATAGAAAATATCTATTAGGAGTGGTTATGAGTCAAACACAAATATATTAGTGCCCTCTCCAATGATATCCTCGTATTATTCGGGAGTTCATTAGAAAGTTTGTATTGGAAATATTCATCATGTGCAAATATTAAGATTAAATTATGAATTTCCTCCTAATCAAGCATCCAATAACAAATATCTATTGGGGGGCTATGAGCGAAACTCGGATGGAGTAGTGCCCACTCTAATAATATCTTTGCATTATTCAAGAGTTGGCCAAGAATTAGAAACACCATATAGGAAGGAGGAAATATTGATCATGTGCAAATATGAAGAATAAATTGTGAATCTTCTCCTAATCAATCATCCAATAGAAAATGTCTATTGGGGGTGACTACAAGCAAAACTCAGATACAATAGTGCCCTCTCTAACTTTGGTTTGCTAGTCCATTGATGCTAATCTAGAAAATCTAGAAGGAACAAAACAACAAAATCTTCAATGGAAAAAAGCAACAATGTAAAGCTCTTCAAGAAAATTAAAACTAGAACAAAAGACGTCGTTCTCATCCACCCCCAAACCCTTGACATGTTAGGATGGTTTTGCCTTGCGAAATTAGGAGGAACTTAAGTTCCCACAAAGATTTGATAACAATATCCTTAAAAAAGAATATAAGAGATAAGAGTCAAGTGGTACCCTCCCCCTGACTAGAAGACTAAAACTAAACTTTGATGTCATTGTTCAAGGGAACCTGGGCATCTTAAGTGCTAGCATTGTAATTTGAAATGAAAAGGGAGAATTGGTATGGGTTGCATCAAAGAAAATACATAATGTTATAGATAATAAGGTGGAATTTACTGGTAACATGTTTGCAAATATGTAAAGAGAAAGACACTTCCAATGTAGATATAGAAGATGATTTACAAATTTACAGAAATAATATTTTTGGTTGGAAAACTATGAATTAGAAACTATAGAACATTCCAAGGTTGATCCGGTAAGTATTTGACAATACGAAAAACTTCAACATTTGCCACTACTGTCTAGAGAGGCAAATTGCAGAAGTGGTTTTCATGCAAATAGGGCCTATGATGAAACAAACTATCTAGTCCTTTTTAATAATTCATCAAGTTGGAGTAGCCCATGCTAATTGATTGATAATTTAGAGTTTCCTTGCAAGGTGACCTTTTGATAATTCAACTCCCTTACATGGCATCTTGGATACACTCTTATAATATGTGGGAGAAGCTTACATTCAACCACAAAAATAAGATGCAAATTCATGGGATCGACTATGACATGCCTATACATTTTCCCAAATTTTTAAACCCTAAAGGATAGAAAAACTAACACAAAAAATTATATGGTAGTTAGATAGTTTCTGGATACAATTATGTAGGAATTATTTATCATCAACACTTCGGATGACGCTTCATGATCCATCATCTTTATTATCCTGTCTCTCCTTCATTCTAATGATGGATCACAAAGTGTGATCCGAAACATTGATGATAACAATTCTCACACAATTGTATCTAAAAACTATTTAACATTCATATGAATTGTTGAAATATAATAGCTTTAATTTATCTGGTTACAATTTTATACACACCCTTTCTAAAAATTATGCTTCTTTGTTCCCTCCCTTGACTCCACTCTTTCACTTTCACATGCACAGGACAAATATAAAAAATATAGTGTTTTCACTTATGTAATGTGTTCAAACCTATAATGTTTTCTCTTGTAGAGTTTTGTTGAGCTCGTAGTGTTTTAGACTCCCTTTCAGTGAGAATATAATCCTCAACATTGGGCTTTTCCTTATTTATTATGTTTCCCACCTAAAATAAAGTTTCTATGTCCAACGAGCTTACCCACCACCATTACTATCAATGCCTTGCCTTTTGTTTGATAGATGGAGGCTTCATTTTTTGTCTCATCCTTCCATCTCATTGTCCCACCGCCTAGTTCTCTCACATAGTTTTGTCAAAATCGTAGTGTTTTAGACTCTTGTTTGGAAAGAATATAATCCTTAACATTAGGCTTCTCCCTCTACTTCCTATGGCTCCTACCCAAAATATGGTTTTTGTGTCCTGCGACCTTATCTGTTGTCGTTGTTATTAACACCCCGCCTCCCTGCCTTATATTTGATAGATGGAGGGTTCTTTTTCTATCTCATTGTATGCAGTCTACTTAGGTCATATTACAGTTTTGTATGTATGGTATGACACGTTTATGTTATTTTATAGCCTGAGATTAGTTGTGTCCATTTGCATCCAAATGGACATGAATAATCTTCTTTATGCAAACAAACATGATAATCTACCTACAAAGTAACATCTAGTACATACACAATAACATAAAAATGTCATACCATACATCAAAAATGTGATATGATGTAAGCAGATAGTAGGACCCCCAAATGAATATACAACATTGATTACTCGTATTATTTAAGATAATTTGCATGGCTTAAATAGCACACACTAAGCATTGATGCTTAGTGTGTCCCCCAATTGCAACCTTGTTCTTGTTTCTTATTTCCATTATGCGTGTGTAAAATATTATGCAAGGTAGGTGTAGAAAATTGTCAAATTGTGCAGACATGAGCATAAAATTTCCATTATGTGTGTGCAAAAAATTATGCAAAGTAGTTACAAAAAATTGTGAGAAAATTGTGAGATGGTCTTAAAAATTATTGAACAAATTGTAGATGGGGTATTTTACTAAAATATAAAGTTGTATATGAGGTATTTTACTAAAATAAATTTTGAAGTCTTTTATTTTGACATTGTCTTCTCTCCTTTTAAATATAATCTTGTTTTATATTATTTTTTAATATAAAAAAATTAGAGATTTTATTTCTAAATAATCTTAGATTTATGAAACTATGAAATAATTGTCGCACAAATTTAACTTATGTAATACATATTATTGAATCTTTAAAATAAATTGTATGTTAGAATTTATAAATATCAAAATTGAAAAACTAATAAATCAATATACTTAATTTTAGGTACAATGTAATTTAAATAATATGTATTTAATTTTTAAAAATAAAGTTATTAAATATATCTATACATAATAGAAATAATAGTCATATCTAATGGGTTGCATTGACCTAAATATTAGAAGGATAAATAGATCTTGAGTCAACTTAGATGGAGAACAGTATGTGTTTGATCGACAGCTAGATATTCTTGGTGAAAACCTGGCAAACAGGCACCTTGATAGTACAAAAAAAATGAAAAAGAGAAAAATAAATTAAAAAATCAAATAAATTAAAAAATGCAATAAATCCAAGTAGTGAAAACCTGACAAACATGTACTACTTCCAAATACTTTGAAATAACGAACATTGGGTTTATAGCCATACCATAATTCAAAGGGTGTCTGATCAGTACCTTCCTTCAGTTGAACTTTGTTCAAGGTGTGAATTGCAGTGTTGATAGCTTTCTTCCAGTATTTGGTTGCAACATTCTTTTCAATCATCAAGGTCCTTGAACAATCCATAATAGATCTGTTTCTTCTTTTTGCTATTCCATTTTGTTGTGGTGTACCAGAGGCAAATACTTGTCTCTTGATTCCACTTTCATTATAGAATTTATTGAACTCATTAGAAATGAATTCACCTCCTCTATCAGATCTTAGGCACTTTAGTTTCTTTCCTGTTTCCTTCTCAACTCTGGCAAGGTACCACTTAAACTTCTGAAAAGCTTCTGATTTTTCTTTGAGAACCATAACAGTCATCATTCTGGAATGATCATCAATAAATAGAATGAAATACTTCTCTCCAATGTAACTTGTTGTTCCAATTGGTCCACATAGATTAGTATGCACTAATTCTAATACTTCTTCAGTATTATAATTCTTGCTCTTGAAACTAGTTTTGCCCATCTTCCCAATTTGACATTGTTTGCATATTACCAACTCATGTTTCTTCAAAATAGGAATACCTCTTACTCTTCTGTTCTTGCTTATGTTGACCAGGTTATCAAAATTCACATGACATAATCTTTTATGTCATAACTAGCTTTCTTCTACTTGTGCAATAAAACATGAACTTTTAGTGATCAAGATAGAATAGATTACCTTTTATTTGCTTTCTAGTTCCAACTAGGTTTCCTTTACCATCCAGGAGCTTGGCCTTACCATTCATGAACTCGACCTTGAAACCAATGTTATTCAAATCTGCCACATTCAATAGATTACACCTTAGTCCTTCAACCCAATAAACATTATCATATTTGATTCCTTCAGTTCGAGCAATACAACCTTTACCTTTCACATAGCAAGGTTCATTAATTCCATATCTGACACTCCCACCATCATAGTGCTCAAGATGTTCAAATTTTGTTTTATCACCAGTCATGTGGTGAGAACAACCACTATCAATTA
Source organism: Thuja plicata (assembly GCA_018584345.1). Classification (NCBI taxonomy): domain Eukaryota; kingdom Viridiplantae; phylum Streptophyta; class Pinopsida; order Cupressales; family Cupressaceae; genus Thuja; species Thuja plicata. The sequence continues at coordinate 2,719,681 of MU223584.1, forward strand.
TCCAAGTGTCATTAACACGAGATAAAAGTGCATTCTTTTCATTTTATTCATTATTTGACTCATCCTTAATAGCAATGCAAACCATTTCATCGTCATCTTCATCACTATCAGAATCTCTTGCAATATAATAGGATTTCTTACCTTTGTCCTTGTAGCTTTTGAAATCTTTCTTGCCTTTGTACTTGTTGAACTTTCTCCCATCTTTGTCTTCTTTTTTTGGACACTTAGTAGCAATGTGGCCAACCTTGTCACATGAAAAGAAAATCAATGGTATTCTTCCTTTGTTCTTTCCTTTTCCTTTGGCAGCTCTCTTTGCAAGCAGTGCTTCAATTATTTCTAGATCTTCATCATCAAATTCATCATTACTATCATTGTCAATCTGTTTTCCTTTTGAGTTTATATCCATCTTACCAAGGCTTAATTTAGCTTTGAATGCAGACTCAAAATTGCTAGGATTAGGAGAATAATTATCAAAATTGTCCAACTCAAAATCTATTAGCCTTCCAAGCAATGCATCTAGATTTATATCATTACTACACCTCATATCTTGAATATCTCAAACTCTAATTGCATAGATATGAAGTAAAGTTCTCAATACCTTACTAACCATTGTTTTGTCTTTAATATTTCCACCAATAGCTCTGATGGAACTGACACTTTTCTTGATTATTTCACTGTATTTTGTAATGTCTTCTCCTTCTTTCAGTTTCATCTGATCAAACTAACCTCTGAAACTCTCTGCTTTGGATCTCTTTACATTGTCATCTCCTCCATGGATTTCATGTAGTTTATTCCACATATCATAGGCAGTAGGGTAGTCCTTGACTTCATGAAATTCTGAATAGCTGAGTGAAGAAGCTATATATGATGCAGAGTGCAACAGTGGAAGGTTTGTCTTCTTAGTCTTTTGGGGTCCAACTGCTCAAATTGCTAATGCTTTCAATCAGACTTTCAATAACTACCTTACCACCTTTCTCTAATGGTGATACACCTCCAACAATCCTTAGGACCAATCACTAAGTCCTAAAACACA